>JAXGGA010013030.1:0-36662 GCA_038373865.1 Uloborus plumipes
GCATTGTTATTCACTGGAGCTTTGTTCTTTTATGCTAAGAGCTCCTTTGAAGTGTATACCAGAACTAAAATATAATTGAAAGTTGGGGTAAAGATTTCTGTTGGTGTTGTTGTTTCTTTTAGCATAACACGCTTATTTATTTTCTATACTGTTCCTCTGATTTTAAGAGAGAAAAAAATAAGAAAAATAGGCTAAAAAGGTGAAAAAAAAGGATGGTGCAGACATAAAGTCAACAATTAATAAATAAATATGTTTGTACTAAAAGGTAAAAAAATAATTAACGATGTTTCAAACAGCTCATTATCGGATATCGATACATCAATAAATAAACATTGTTTTATTATGAAACATTCCTTGTAGCACTAATACACACGTTTTTATATTTTTAAAAGATTAATATTTTTTGAACATTGATTTACTTTAACTGTAAATATTTGTATAAATTATGTTATATTCCACACAAACAGAAATGTTTTTTTTAATAGTTAACTAGCTAAAGCACACTAATTTCTAGTCATATTTAGAATAAACATTTTGATGTTTTTAATTTACTATTTTATTATTCCTCTTATTTTAACCATTATTTTTATTTGTTATTACTATTAGTTGCAGTAAAAATAGTAAAGAACGAACTCCAAATCACCTTAAAAATATTTTCGTCTTAACCGTAGTTCATTTTTTCCGACAAATAATGAACAGGAGAGGAAACTAGGGACCGAGAATACAGTCCGTTTTAGCAGTAATTCGTTTTAACCGAATTCTAATTAATGAGGTTTGGTCGTTGTAGTATTTTTATTTATATAATTATTTTTTTTAACTCGCCAGAGCTCGTGCGGAGTCGAAAGTGACTCTAGCCATTTTTGTTTCCATTTCTTGGTATTTCATAAACATATCCATCTTCTTGGTAGCTGCAATTGTGTTCTTGATTGATATGTGGGTGTTGTTGAGATTTTCTTGAATCCTTTCAATTCTTGTAAACAAGAAGTAAACAATGCTTGTAAGAGAGGATAAGAGTGGGGTTGTTTACGACCTCGCGCGAGTACTGACGTCAATAAAGTTCTCTAAATAGAACAGGTGTTTAAATATTAGTTCAAATGCATTCATTCAAAGAATTTCGAAGAAGTTTGTGAAAAGGAAGTAGGTTTCAACTATTCTTCTTCTAGTTGTGACTTTGAGAGCAAAGGCATGCTTTTCACAAAGTAATTATATTAATTAAAAAAAAAAAAAAAAAACATGCCAACCCCATATGAGCAAGAGCTGAAGCGTCTTCGTCAATTACTAGCCGATGTCGAAAGTGAGAACGAATGTTTCAGCGATAAAGACAACTTTATGAATCATGACAGTGGAAGCGAATTTTCTGGTATCAAAAAAATCCTGATACAGGCTATATCTCTTTCGGAAGATGTAAAGAAACTATTTGGCAAAAAGCAAAATGTCAAGCGAATTATCGTGTTCCATTAAAAAATATAATTTATTATTTTTCTGAACCAAAAAATGAAAAAGAACAAAAAATGTTAGTGGTGTGTTGGAGACCTAAAGTATTTTCATAATAACTCATAAAGAACTTTCCCTATGCATTTCAAATCAAAAACTAATCATTGTTGAAGTCTCTGATAGTGAAACATAGAAATGAAGAAAAAAATAAAATAAAGAAGTCGTGAAAAAATTAAAAGGGAGGGAGAAAAACATATTGGGGTCGTTTTCCACCCCGCGCTAGTACTTGTGTGACAAATAACAGCTTGTATTCTATCGAGTTAATGTCAGAATAGCTGGTACATAGCGGTTATTTTTTGTAATAAACGAAGATGAGGGGAGGGGTGTAGCCCCAAAGCGTGTTGGTCATCTTAAGCGGGTTAGCATTCGCATTTTTACTTATGTATTATTATTCTTATGTAAGGTTGTAATTATTGAAATAGAGACGTACTTTCGGGCGAAGTTGGTTGCCTCGGTTCATTTTTACCTAAGTTGAATTTTTTGGCAAATCATAAACAACTATTTCTTTATATTTTATAAACACATGTGCTGACTTATATTTTCAATTCATATTTGATTTGTATAACAATCAAAACGCTTTTTTCAGAATGCCATTAAGCTAGTCATTTCATAGTTAACTGAAAAATCAGTCAAAAAATAGTTACTCTTACCCACTTTATCCGAGCGTCTTAAACCACTGTAGGCTCCCTAATAGGGCAAAGCGGATTTTTTCAAGTGTTTTTTATGTTCAGTAATAAATATATACTGGCTTTGAAATGATTCAAGAGTCATTTTCTATTTCGAAGTCCACGATCCCATTTAAGAGATGAAACCAAAGTTGCTGCGATAAAAAGCCTTAAACTTCAATTCTTAATCCGTTCTTCATCAACTTACCCACTTCAGATCACTCTTCCCTACGCGTGTTTAACTAATGTATTTTTGTTATCTTTTTTATACATAGGAGCAAATATAGAAATTTTAAGCAATATACAAGACAACTATCAGTTCATATAGTTGTTAGTTAAACGCTCTTGTCAGGAATAGATTCTACAAAAAACATTTTTTCGTAAATCTTGTTATTTCTTAATAATATTTAAGTTTCATACGATCAGTAAATTGGGTAACGAATAGAAACAAATATAGTTTGTGACTAGAGTTTTGACTAGTGTGCAAATTTTCTTTAAGCAAAAATATTTTTTATGTTATTATTTTACGCTATTTTCATTCGCAACACGCAGATCATGCCAAAATACGCCTATTTTTACTTAATATTAATATTTTTGACTGTAAATCCGGGTCGGACTTCTCTGATCACTAGAAAACGTGGCCGGTGTAGCATTGTTTTACAGCAAGATAATGATCTAAAACATACGTTCAATATTTATAGTAGTTTCCTAAAAAGCCACATAAAACGCTCTGTTCTCCCAAAAAAAGAAATCAAATCAACAGGAGAAATTTTAACTTTTTGGATCGATTGTCGTTCAAGCACACGTGAGAGAAGCTGGCCATGAAAGACTAATCAAATATAAACAAGCACCAAAGTCCTATTAAAACCTGTCCTAAGCTTCTGGAGTCACATACATTGTTAAACTTTAAATAAATTGATCAAAAGTGTGCCTCAAATATGAAAATTTCTCAACATCATTTTGATGAAAGCCAGCGTTTCCTTAATAAAACTATATTAATATATGAACGAAATCTACACTGCGATGCAAAAGTTTAGACAAAATGCAAATATGTGAATAAAAAGAAAACTATTCAACGAAATGCTTTCAAATTTCTGCTGCAGGAACACAATATGGTCCCAAATAACTGACTGGAGTTCTTATAACTATAACTGGAATCAAATTTTGGATATTACAAAATATATTTTTTTACATTGTTGCAAAAGTTTAGACAATAGCCAGATTTTATGCAAATATCCCTTGAAATGTGATTGGTGGAGGAAATGCGGGACTGTATTATTCATTTATAAAGTACAGAGATTGCTGAATAAATAATCAAAATCTCAAAACCTCTTTAGTTCTCGTGTAAAGAAGATGAGAAAGTTTGGAAGCCGAAATTTGAAAATGAACCTACTTTATTAACTTTTTGTGTTTTAAATCGGCTCTAGTATGGTAGAACATTGTTTTTTACTTTATGGAGAGCAAATTCAGACATGCGTATCGATCAAAAAGTCCAAGAAAAATGATATTTCTTAAGGATGAAGGAATTGAAAAAAGGCTCAGACTGACGATTCGCCCCTTAATCCTACAAAACTTCAACTTGGGTCAAAAACAGCACGTGACAGCATAAGTAGATGAACAACTGAATCGGAATGCATAAAAAAAACAAAGAATTGTGCCTGAGCCTTTTCGGACAGAGTGTCCCAAACAAGCCAGATTTTAATGTGAAAAGCAGCATATGTATCATCGTGACTAAAAAATGAATGGTACTTTCTTTGATAAAAATTATAAAAATTGGGATGGCCTAGATGGATTATAATTCTTTTCGCGGGACTTGAGAAATATCCAATGATCATATGCTGTGCTGCTTTTACCAATAAAATCTGGCTTATTTGGGACACTCTATCCGAAAAGGCTCAAGCACAATTCTTTGTTCTTTTTATGCATTCCGATTCAGTTGTTCATCTACTTATGCTGTCACGTGCTGTTTTTGACCCAAGTTGAAACTTTGTAGGATTAAGGGGCGAATCGTCAGTCTGAGCCGTTTTTTCAATTCCTTCATCCTTAAGAAATATCATTTTTCTTGGACTTTTTGATAGATACGCATGTCTGAATTTTCTCTCCACAAAGTAAAAAACAATGTACTACCATACTAGAGCCGATTTAAAAGACAAAAAATTAATAAAGTAGGTTCATTTTCAAATTTCGGCTTCCAAACTTTCTCATCTTCTTTACACGAGAACTAAAGAGGTTTTGAGATTTTGATTATTTATTCAGCAATCTCTGCACTTTATAAATGAATAATACAGTCCCCCGCATTTCCTCCACCAATCACATTTCAAGGGATATTTGCATAAAATCTGATTATTGTCTAAACTTTTGCAACAATGTAAAAAAATATGTTTTGTAATATCCAAAATTTGATTCCAGTTATAGTTATAAGAACTCCAGACACATATTTGGGATTATATTGTGAACCTGCAGTAGAAATTTGAAAACATTTCGTTGAATAGTTTTCTTTTTATTCACATATTTGCATTTTGTCTAAACTTTTGCATCGCAGTGTATATCCATTTTTATAATATAAACCATTTTGCTCATTCTAAAAACAAGTCTAATAAGCAAAGTTTTAGTTTGATTTGGTGTCTTGTTTAGAAGTTTCAATAAACAAGGTTGCGCTCAGATTTTGACATGGAATGAGTCTTATTTGTAATCTAACATTTTGTTGTAAAGTTTCACGAATGACTTTTCTACTTTATCAGTTCTGGGGGAAAATGGTAAACCCAAAGATAAACTTTAATATGCAATGCAGGAAGAATGTGCTTTTTTCCATCTGGTTTTTCTTTTAGAGACTGAAATGCTATTTGACCATTTGATTCAAGTGTCCTAGGAACTTGAAACTTTAAGAAATAAAATGACTGTCGAACTTGCAGATGCAAAATAGATTTTCTACTGAAAAATATACGTCAAATTGAGTTCAAAATGGAGTATCGTTTGGAATTCAAAAATCTCTACTTACACGTTCTCCAGGGAAAGTTACAAAAAAGGAACATTTTAAAGTGGCCTAGAACTTCAAAGATTCGTTTTAAAAGTCTGAACAGTTTTCACCGAAAAGGAATATATTTGTGGTGATTTACAAGGTAGCAAATGCTCTTGAAATAAAATTACTTCGTTCTTTTGGTATTTTAGTAGAAAATAATGTACTATTTTATTTTTAACTGATATATATTTAGATCTATATTTGAAACTTGGACGTTTTTACAACATAAGAATATTGATCCCGAGATGAAGCAATAAAGTTAAATAAGAAAGAAAATCATTTATGCATACGTTCTTCGAGAATTCTGCAGCAAAATCTAATCAACCTCTGTTCCTATTAAGGAGCTATATAAAAGTCACTTTTATCCGAATGTTTACTTGAATCCTTTCATTCCTTACAGCGATTTTGCGTTATACTACTATCATCTACTTGCATATTCTACTGCGTTACTCCCGCGGTGTGACTGATGTCAAAAACTAAATTATAGTATTTTTTGGTCTTTTTTATGTGCGATCAATTTAGTAGGTTCGGATGTTTGAAATTGGGGTAAAAATTATATTACAAGATTTCAATAGAGTCGCATTTGAATAAAAATACACAAAAATCTAGTTTCTACGTTTTTAGTAATTTTTAAGATACAGGGTGGTTATAAAATAACCATGGGACATTTTGGTTTTGAAAAAGTGCATTGCTATGAATGTCCATTTTTTTTTACTACAGAGGATTTTTATTTACGGAAAATGATCAATATGGCTGTTAACGTGCTTTTCTAAGAGCTGTATACTATTCGCAACATTTTCTACGCATCCAAAATAATTCGCCTCACCTATAAATTTGTTCAAGTTTTCAAAGCTTCAACTTTGATAACTCGTGTTTGATGCACGACACAATCAAGAAATCCCTTCTACCAAAAGTCACCAAAGTAGGGGAATAATTGGGTGATTATGATAGTCATACTCTAGAAAATACAGGATTAATGATTGCTATGAAACAAATGTTACCACTACTCACTCAAGACTTTAAGTTCAGTATTAGGTGTGGCACAATTTTGCATGAAAACCGTCTAATACAGATATCCTTGCTGCCGAGCTACAATTTCTTCATGACGACTTTGGTATTCTTCTTCTCCAAAATTTAAAATCAGTGGTAGTTTTATGAAACTTTTCTTTGCAAGCAAGAAACAATTGCAGTTGGTAAAAGTAATGTGTGCTGTATTATTTAGCATTAATTTCTGCTATACTCACAGAAATGCACTATTGCAGGGCCGAAATTGCCCGAGGTAGCGGGATAGTGCTTTTTAGTACATAGGTCTATGGTGACCAAATTTCTATTGTTTTTCAAATTTGAGAAATATTTTAATAAAGTTACTAGCTGACCCCATCGAAGGTCTCTCGCTTGACAGCAATAATTCCAAAGTTCCATTTTTTTACTGTATTTTTTTGAAAAACAGGCACATAGTGAACTATTATTTTTCACTGATTTGAAAGAAAACAAAATCATGAATTAGTTTTGTATTTTTAGGAAGTATTACGGGAACAACAGAAAAAAAAAAACATTTACAAAAAATATTGCTCTTGCTAAAATAAAAAAAAAATCTTCTACAATTTAAATGCAATAAAAAACTGTGGCATAAAATAATGCAATGAGTTTAGGTTTATATCGTTGGAAATTTGAATCAAAATTAGCTCAGAAAAAAAGTCAATTAATAGCGTCAAAATCCATAACATGATCGAACCTGTAATCTTTACGTTTCTGACGCAACGCGCTATCCAACAACGGCCCTGCCGCCGCGTTTGTGGATTCATTGACCTAATCCACATAAACAAAACAAAAAATATATATGTTTATGTGTGTGTGTGTGTGTACCTTATACAAATCCACAGTTTATGTCGGATCTGGACGAAATTCGGCAGGCACCCGGGAAGGATCATAGGGTGGTTTTTGAGCAGGAAATAAAAAGTACCGAGCCGGTCGAATTTAAAATAATGGACTTCAAAATGGCTCTATCTAGCGAAATATCAGATCTTCTCGATCTTGGTCTCATTCGAAAGAACGCAAAAATACCTTTTAGGAAAGTTTCTTCCGAAGGTTTCGAAAACTCCTAAGTGCTAACTTCAGGCAGAAAAGAGATATGGGGGCCATTCCATGAAAAGTGAAACCAATTGGTCAAAAATTCATATTGAAGTTATGTTGCTATGTTATACATCATTTTAACACTTAAGATGTATATTTTAAGAATCCTGCATTGGTTTTTTGGTGAGAGTTAGAATAATACTTGTTTTCTTAGTTGGAAGTACGATATTCACAAACTTGTAAAAAATCAGAAAAAAGAACACATT
This sequence comes from Uloborus plumipes, assembly GCA_038373865.1. Lineage (NCBI taxonomy): Eukaryota > Metazoa > Arthropoda > Arachnida > Araneae > Uloboridae > Uloborus > Uloborus plumipes. Next base: position 7,518 of record JAXGGA010013030.1, read on the forward strand.
TTCAAATGCATATTTCTCATCGAAAAATAAAAACAAAAATAACTACTTGTAGCACAATTTTAACTACTAAGACGGCACTATAATAATATGCATTCATTAATTTCTTTTGAACTGATCTAAATGGTGTAGTTGAAGTTTGAAAAAAAGAAGTTTGATGTTACGTCTGTAACAAAAAGTAAGCAAAAGTTGTCATTACGTCCTAAAAAATCAAAATAAAAAAAACCCTTAATGGTCCTTTTGGCAAATTCTTAGAGTAATTGCCCACCATAGTTAAAAATATTGCAACTGATTTAGTTTTTAAATTAATGCTGTTACAGACGTAACATTTCGGACATAACAAATGGCTCTATGTTACGTCCGTAGCAAAAGTAAATTTCCAATTAAATAGGTAAAAAGCTCAGGATAAGCAATACACGTATATAGCATAATATGGTACGAGTACTAAAGTTTCTGGTATTCTGATTTTGAAATTTTTAATTATGGCGGCATGTAATTGAAATTTATTTGCGAAAATGACGTTCGAATTTCGAAAACGTCGGACGAAAAAGGACACATTTTTTCATTCAAAAAAAAAAAAAAAAATATCAAAATTGACCAACTGTCACCAAGAAGGTTAAATTTTAGTTTGGTACTAGTATTCTTCTATATCATCCAACATTTTCAAATTTTTAAGTTCTCCTAAGACCAATCACTGATTCCAGGGAGGAATTTACTTTTCCCGATTTTTTTTATGTAGCAGCCCCATTATGTATTAATTTTAAGAATACAAATAAATAAATTTGTGTGAAGGCCCTTCTAAACTTTTTTTGTGTCAATCTTTCTTGGAAATAATTGTCTTAAGATGCATTAATTTATTGTTACGTATTGACATATCGGCATATTCTCTCAACTCCCCCAGACTTACCCAAATTTTCTAAAACTGTTACAGTGTAACTTAAAATATTCAAATAATGTGTTAATTAATGCTACTGTATTGTTTTAGCACAAAAATCTTTGTTTATTCCTGCTTTAAAATACTGTTTTCTACTTTCAAATCAGAGATGTTACGCCTGTAACACCACTTTGTTTCGTCCGTAACAAGTTTATGAATTTTTTTCACAAATTCGGCAATCAAAATCCACACAATCTTTATGGTTTTCTAAAGCTTGAAGTCTCTAGAACATGTATTAAAAAAAAAGTTCAAAATTTTCGTATAATTCAGAGGAATATTGTGAGTTGTATGACATAGTCGAGTTTTTGCTGTTTTGTGAATTACGTCTGTAACAGGCAGTTTTTAATTTCTGTATATTTTTGTAATTAAGCAATCTGCACGCAAATTTAATGTAGCATAAACATCTTAAGTTACACTACAGGACAAAAAAAATGAAGACTTTCATCAGCCCAAACTAGAATTATTTGTGTTCAAAGTCTGCGATTGTTACGTCTGTAACAATGGAATTGCCCATGGGTATTTTTAAATTTGGAAATATCCATTTTAAATATGATTTATAAAAATCGTCTGCACGAGCGTGAAAGAAATTAAATAGGGTGAAATAAATTATTAAAGAAAACAGGCTAGAAAAATAATGCAGGGTGGTTCTAAATTAACGTGAGGTGTTTGGAGCCCTCTGGCGCCCGAAGTATTGGGCAAAATATTGTCAAATTTCATGGGTGCACATATTAGACCATGGGATTTTGATTTCTGGAATAAAAAAAAATACTTTAAAAAGTCGAGACTAGGGGAAATTTTGGAGCTGTAACAGTGTATTACTCTGAATATAGCGAATTAAATTCGAAAAAATGCTGTACAAAGCAATTTCGCAAAGAAAAAAATATTGCTATTTGCAAATGAGGTTTAATATGGTAGCCGTAAAATTTCCGGTACGACTCCAAAGGTCGCCCGATCTTAATCCATGTTATTTTTGGTTAAGGGGATAGCTGATAAGTGTTGTGTATCAAAGACATGTTTCCGATATAGAAAGTTTAAAAGATACTGTAATTTTAAAAGTCACAGAAATCAATTCTGATATGTTACGAGCTGACGTGGAAAATGTTGTGCATCATATCCAGTTCTTGCAACTTCGCAATGGTGATCATATTGAACTACATTTGTGATAAAATAGTCATTTTTGCAAATAAAATGGATGTATATTTTGTCAGTAGCATTTAATTCTTCAACGACCATAGTAATACACTTTGTAGCGCCAAAATTCCCCCAGGTGGCGATTTTTTAAACTTTTTTTTTTTTTCAATTCAGAAATCAAAATCCCATGGTCTAATATATGTGCCCATGAAATTTGGCAATGTTACTAACAGTGCTTCACGCGCTAGAGGGCTTTAAACACCTCACGTTAATTTATAACCACTCTGTATATGAGTGATTCTACAAAAATGGGCAATTTGTGTTCTATACTGATTGCTCCTTTTGTTTTTAATTTAATAAAAAACTATTTTGGGAATATTTTTATGCGTCTTTTGTTCTATAATTCTGATTATCAACAATGTCAATTATTAATTATTATACATTTAAAAAAAAGGATATTTCATTGAAATGTCATCCACATGCCCTGTCCCGTAAGTAACTGATTTTTTTCTTAAGATTTTTTATTTTTAAATGTGTATGTGGGCAAGATGTAAATCACAAAAAAAGCAAAATGATGTGAAAATAATGTATCTAAAAATTAATCTAAACTTGATCCCAGCAATTATCAGTCATCCACACGTCCGAAAAGTATAGATATTTTTCTCTGAAATGTTTTATTTCAAAATCTGTCAACACATCTTCAAATGAAGCATGGAACTTTGTTACTACTGGCTTAAGATTAACTTTGCTGTTCTGCAATTACTTTTTGATAAAAAGCAAGCTAAACTCAACTTTCAAGGCAAGTGTTTTTCATCTTTGTCATTAACATGGCCGAGAGAATGCAAGTAAAATGTACATGTAAAAAATTTTTGATAATGAATAGTTCTAAATCTTACATTTGTAGGTTCTTATTTGAAGTTAAGCCGAAAAATATTCAGATATGACTTTTTGAGAACATATTACTTGTGTTTTGTCATTCACATGCCATTTTTCTTATGTCATTCACATGCCCCAATCTGAGATAAGATAATGAATCAAAAGATAAACTATGACAGTACAATTTTTGAAAATTATGTATAACAGATTACAGGTTAAAAAATTTCATTAATATACCTATTGTATTATTCACATACTCATTGAGTTATTCACATAATCATTGTGTTATTCACATACCCATTGTGTCATCCACATGTCCATTTTATCATTCACATGCCTTCAAAAAAATAAAAATGCAAAAATACAATGAAACACAAACATTTGAGCTCTTCTGATATTCTATTTTAATTATGCAACTTATAAACTACTTTGCTGATTTTTTTTCAGATTTTTAATTTGAAATTAATTTTTTGAAATCTACATATTAGAAATATTCCCGTACTTGTAGAATCTCCCATGTAAATATTGTTCTATAACGACTACTGCTTTTAATTTAAGGCTGAGGTCTACTTTAGTAAGGAGTTAATTTGAGCTAGCTTGAGCTGTTTCCCCCCGATTTATACCTAATAAAACTTCAGACTTATTTTATAAAAAAACAGGGTTTCGAATGAAATATTCAAGTTTATTTTTCCACCACCATTTTATATAGTTTCGTATATAAAATAATCTTGCCTTTAATCATTATAAAATGAATCTGGTTTTACAATTACGAATGGCTACCACGTATGAAGACACGTCTGAAATTTCGAATGAACCTGAATGAATGAACAGGGTGAAAATTGACGCGAGAAAAATTCGATTAAATCAATGGATACACATATGCGAAAAGGTGAAGCTAATTAAAGCATGTTTAATTTTTTTTGGTTGGCTACTATTCGTTATAGAGCAAATATGAATTTTCACTTTATTTTATTAACAACGAGCATGATAATTATGCTCTAACAAGGAGCATTCGTTTGTGAAAAAAAAATACATGAGTTAAAAAACCTTTTGCTCAGCGTTTATGATATTTCTTAGTTTATCTTTTATAAGATGTGATTCTGCATGCTATTTGCTATTCCTAGAAACGAGTACTGAGAGACATAAATGCAAAGGTAAGACCATAACATCATTCCGATGTAAATACAAGTTACATTAAGAGTAATAAGAAAAATCGAGAAGATCTGAAAATAAGCAAGAAGTAGTAGAAAAGGAAAAAAACCTTTTCCGCACATATTATGTATAGTAAGAAAGAAAAATAAGAACACATAATACAACCTAAAACCCGTTGACGAGGTTTTTAAGCGGGATAGAAATTGATCGATACCGATTAGGTAATCAAAATAAACCTTCGCCTAACTGCCCGGAAAGACAAAAGACCATCTCACTGGGGGGAGAAAAAGGGTATAAATCTCGCGCAGACAAAACGGCGGGATCCTTTGTCGATCACTCTACTCGAGTGAAGTTGGGGGCGCTCGCGATGCAGAACCACCCCTAACTCCACCCAAGACCGACTTCAGATTTCGTCTTCACCTGGCGAGGCGCAATGTTTCCCTTTACTTCCTTTTTCTCCACCTAGCAGGCTCATATCTAAAAACGGTCATCCTCGGCTGGTCACAACCGCGGCAGTTGGTCTTTTTGTCGCTGTTGTGCGGACTTTGATGGTGGCCCTCTTAAAAACGCTTTGGTTCTCTTCAGTTTAGCAGTTGATAAAGAGAAATAAGGTGAGTTATGTCTTGATAAATTTGTTGTGGGTTACGAAATTATAATTTTGTGTAGACTTTAGAGAAGGAAAACGGAGGTGCAACTATAATTGAAAATATAAGAAGCAAATTTAAAATGTGGAACGTTTAGTGTTTTAATTTATAACATTAATTTCGTGCTTGAAGAATGCAACATTGTTTCTTTAAATTTTTCTTGATTTCAACCAAATCGTGGTAATGCGTATGACGCATTAATTTTTAAAGCTTTACTAAAAAGTGCAAACGCACTTAAGAATGAAGAGAATAGAGTTAAATATATTTATTTTGTGTTCCTCTTAAATAGACGGATCAGTGAAATTCTTTTGTTAAAACAATGCAAACATGTTCTTTTAATAATTATTTTATTGGTCCTTACATACTGTCGACAAAGATAAAATTGGTCTTGTTCTATATTATGCCATCTCATGTGTGCCGTGCATTTTTATTTTATATTTTTTGGCGTAGTATTTTGGTACAAAAATATATGTATTATTAAAAGTAGATAACTGACAGAGTTGTGTAACTAAAACAAGCACAAAAATACTTTATGCTCCAGTTTTTATGAGCAATTTTCTGTTACCAAAGTACTTTCTTCTTTCGCGTGTTAGATCATGATGCTTTCTTTGTCGTATAGAATTGATGTATTTCAAATAACAGTTCACTCCTAAATGGCATAGTATAAAAATAATGGTTAGTAAAACTTACAAAATATATGATAATATTCCACATAGAAGAATTTATAATTTATGTCGGCAATAAACCTAAACAGCTTTTACGGGATAAACTTGAAATGTCAAGTATTTTCCATTTTATTTTGAAGCTCAGACTGTTATAAAAAGCATTATGTTATATCAAACTGAAGTGCAATCCGCTACATTGCATTGTATGCATAAGTGTTACGAGGAGCATTAATGAATATTGAGCATTAATGCCGTTTAAGGCGACAAGGGACTATCATTTTTTTCTTTAGCAATTTTCGATGAATTTCTTTGAAATTTGCAGCATAGCTATATGTTGTAAAAACTAACACATATAAACATTTTCGTTGAAATATTTTAAAATTAATTTTTTTTTTAATTTAAAATTTGAATTTTAACGATTTTTCTTTTTTATTCCAAGCGCCTGAAATTTCATCAAAATGACAAAATACAAGCAAAATGTGGAACATAAAACACCAGAAAATGAAATGTTGGGAGTACTTTTTCTATATATTGTGGCAAAAATTAAAGAAAAAAAAACAAACTAAAATTTACAATTTTTTTGTGAAAGATATCCATATTTCAATAAAACATAGCAAATATATTCAACACAGCTAATAAAATAGAAAATTCCTTCCCAACAAAATGTTAACAAACCTCTTAAGTAGGGGAGACTGGGGACGGTTGTGACGCGGGGCGGTTGTGACAGTCGTCATATTAGCTAAACCATAATTAATACCTGGTTGAAGCAAAGAGAGAGAGTATCAGCATGTTTGTCTGAATGTGTGTCAAAGCATTGCGGTAGCCATCGAGCGACATTAACGCTAGCAGAGGGGTTGGTTACTTTTTAACAGTCAAAAGTAAGTTTTTTTGTTCGATGTCTTTTAGTAATTCCTGTTGAATGGGTACAGATAGAGAAATGAAAGTTTTCTCCCGTTAGTAGTGAACCTTAATAGTGAAATAGCAGTGATTACTTTTTATGTAGGCTATTTTGTATTGCCATGGCGATTGCTGTTTTCAAAAGTAGTGGGTTGGGGTCGGTTGTGACAAATTGCGTGGGGACAGTTGTGACACGAGTAAAACATGTTTTTATCATATTTGATGCCCATAATACGCTTGGAGAAGACAGAAATAGGGCAGTGTGACCTAATGAAATATAAAGAAGCTTATAAAGAAGTGAAACTTTTTTTTCTTTCGGACAGCTTTGGAAATGCAACGTTAATCGTAAGTCTTTGCTACGAAACATTCATTCGTAAACGCGATGGAGCCGGCCGGCGCTGTCACAATGAAAACAACGTGTGCATAGGTTATATTGCTCATAATAAAGTGCTTTTGAGCTTACATATACGCTGAAAGCAGATATGAGAGTAAAATGGCTACTGAGAAATGGTTCCGTTCATTTATGAATAGAAATGTTTCACGTCTGTTCGTGTAGCTCATGCAACTAGCCTTTCAAGAGTAACAAGCTTCAATAAAACAAATAAATGTGGAATCTTTCTTTGATACTTGAGAATTGTTATGAACAGACACGGTTATGACCCACAGGATGTGCATAATGTTGCCAAAACAGACGTTACGAAATTCCAAAAACCTGATATTTTTGTAAGACTTGGTATAAGGCTACTTCAACTGAACGAGACACATTGTTAAATGTTAAACTTTCCCAGATGAAGGTTATGTTGAATTACGTTTAATATTACTTGAAATTAAAAGTGATCTAGACTGTTTTGCTGTATTTTTGAACTTGTCACAACCGACCCCAAGCACTGTCACAACCGCCCCTGGGGTGGGGTCGGTTGTGACATATTTTCCTTTTTTGTTTAATTTGGTCCTGTGAGTTAACTATTGTACTTAGGGAGAAAATTTTAGTGTTTATAAGCAGGCAAATAAACACTTTAACATAAAAACAACTTTAAACCAGCTCACAGGCATTGCTAAGGAATCTATGGGGGAGCAAATGAAAATTGTCACAACCGTACCCAGTCTCCCCTACATGGCAAAAAGTTTTTAGCAAATTTAAATAATAATTTTTTACACTGGAGCAGTATGAAATTTGTAAACACGCGTAAAATTATGTTTTGAGAAAATCAACATTTACTGTTGTATATTTCATTATTAAATTAGTTTTGAATACAAATTCACCACAAATAAGGTAAAGCTATTTATTTACAATAGCAATAACATGTATTTCAATCATATAGTTTTTAGAAATATCATCAAAGAAGAACCGATTTTTTGACCATTTTTTGCTCATCTGAAAGTCCCTTCTCACCTTAAGCAGACAAAAATTTCAATAATTGAGAATAATAAATTTACTGTTGAATGATTGCTTTTAAATACTGTTGCTGCAGTTTCATTTAAGCTTGCCAAAAAAAAATTAGTAATCATTTTAAAAAATAGTTGAAAGAACCCTTTTAAAACATGTTTTTTTAAAGCATTTTTCACATATTTCGTTAAATCATTTCAGTGCACTAAAATGTTAATAAGCATTGTACAGTACAGTGATCTAGAGTTTAAACAAAACCAGGGATATATTTTTCTATTTACTAGTACTATGCGATTATAGTTCGTGTAAAAATGGTTAATGACCCTAAATTATGTATCCTTAGAATTAGAAATAAAATAACCTACACACTTTAATTTGACAAAAATATGACAATAATGATAATAATAATAACAACAAAGTAGTAAATAATTATATGTAAATAATATTATTATTGCTATTATAATCATTATCATAATTATTATTATTACCAGCAGTGGAAATAAACGTACTTATCTATTACACTAACTAGTATTTCTTGACTACAGCTTTTTCGAGAATATTTTTTAGTTCCAGTGTACGTAAATATTACATTGACAAATTACGAAAAACTTCTCCAACTTTTACTACTTCAGGAATTTGACTTCAACCGTCAAAGTTTATGCACAACATTAAATTATATATTTTCAAATTATGATTTTTTTTCTCTCTCAGAGTCGATTAATTGGTGACAAATATCTATATTCTGCTAATAATAAAGTCGTTGCGCTGAGAGGAAATGAACCAAGACTTCAAATTTTTGTATACCAAATCAATACATTTTCAGTGAAAGATTAAATATTTACCCTTTGTTCATCAGACCAACGATTAAATGCCAGCTTAATTAAATATCTGAAATTAATTAAAAATGTCAAACATTCTTTTCACAGACAAAAAAAAGAAAAAAAAAGAAAATCTGATGCTGCAAAAATCAATTTGTAAGGAGTGTGTTATGCAATACTTAGAAAGATCCAATATTTGTTTCAGTCTTGAGAAAAAGTTTCTTAACGTGTAATTAGCTTCCCTTAAAATAGAGAATAATATCGACAAAGTTAAGAGTAACTTGTTACTTTTTTTTTTGGAGAAATTCAGTCAAAGAGCATTTTCGTTGCCGTACCTAGGTCATAAAAATAAAAGAATAAAATCAGAAGAGCATCAAAGTGTCATTATTACACTAATGTGAAAAATGTTAGTTTTTAAGTACAAAATGTGCCGGCCACCTTGTCTAGTGGTCAGAGCAGTCTGCCACGGATGGTGTGGCCCGGGTTCAAATCTCGGCTTGGGCATGGATGTGCGTTCTCTCTCTCCTCTCCTTTCTTTGTGTGGATGTGTTATTGTGAAAGGTTGCTTACCCTATATACGTGTACCTATGGCATGCTTGTACTGTGGAAGTCGGACTTCACACCAAATTACGGTACAGTTGGAAAAGTGAAGCAGCACACCCCAAATTGCCAGCCTGGCTGGCACACGACAATAAAAAAGTACAAAATGTGCATTTAAAAAGCATTAAGTACCTAAAAACGAAAACCATAATATTTCTTGCTTTAAATTTGTTTTGCGCATAAATTCCTCAGCAATGTTTAGTCTTGAAAATATCAATTTTATGTTTATTTTATGAGTAAGGTAGTTTGGGGGAAAAAGCCGTATTGGCGAAGATGCCGTATGATGGGTTTCACCTAAAAGCATAAAAAAAAAAAAAAAAAAACAATGAACCAGTCAGAATTAACGTGCTTGCATATTGAGAGCATACATAAATTGGTTTTGATTTACCGCAGGGTTAACGGGTGTTTTTACTTCTCTGCAGAGATCCCAAAATAGTGTTAAATACCTTTGGCTATGATAACGTATTTTCTTTTGAGGAAGATGCCGTAGCCTTTCGGCACGCCCTAAAGAAAACAATAATCCTACTAGAATATTGATCTAGAATATACCACACGGAAACGTTAGAAAAGTTGGATGAAATACATTGTTTGCTGCAGTTAGAGCCAAAACATCGTATACGGCATGTTCTACCTTCAGCAATTTGACTTACCACATCTTCCCTAACGGTATGGGGAAGATGCCGAAATGAAGGATTTTGTATTCAACATTTTTTTTCATAAAAATTGCTTTTCAGAGCGAAACCTATTTTTATTACCAATCACAAAAGTCCATATTTTGTAGCCAGATTGGAGTCATAAGAATAAAACCAATGCTCTGTTTTTTTTTTTTTTTTTTAATATAGTCTAAAACTACAGCGTGTCCCCCCAATCTACTTGATATATTAAGGGTTTGAATTAAGAATATTTTGCATTATTTAAAATGACCTGTACGTATCATTCATGCAATTCATGCCCCGATTTCTAAAAAAAACCTTCAGTAGAAGTTGTGTATGAAAAAACGTTTCTGAACTTATTCGTTACAAGTTCAGTGTACTGAATCTATGGTACTGTAGTCTGTAGCAACTATAAAATGAGACTATATAATAGAATAACCTTGTTAGTGATAAAATGTCTAGTAAAGTCTATTAATAGTTTTGTAAAAATATGATTTAAATTTACATCTGTGAACTAGTGTTGACCCAGAAAGAAATCTCTCACCAGCGTGCTCTGTAATACTTGACGGTGTGATGTATTGGCGTAACGAGTGAAAAACTCTAGCTTCTGGCCTGAATGTGGAGACAAAATAATATCCGTCAGAAATACAAAAGTGATACAGATGTACTGCACTGGGAACATGGCAACCGCTTTGAGCGTAGATCATACTGCGCAGAAGTGCCGAGCAGCGGCGAATCTTAAATAGCCACGGAAGTAGCGATGTGCGCTGGTATTGTTGAGAAAGCGATGAGCGTGGGTGCTGTTGAAGTAGCGTTCGATTGTTAGCCGTCTGGAAGAAAGCCTCTGCAGTGAAGCGAGTATCCCGATATGCCGGAGTAACTAATCGTTGACCTAAACTTCAAAGCGAATTCACACCGTGGCTCCAAGGATTAGTGGTGAAAGTGGCCCTCATCTACGCTCCGGATGAAATGTAAAGTGCCTGGATAGCGTCTTCGGGGGCTGAAGCACGTCTTCCAGGGCAGAAGCTTTGCTATTCTCCGAAGATTACGTTCCGGCTGGTGTATGCCCCCGGGCGTAAGCGGTGAAGAGTGTGTGCTCACCTGCGTCAGCTTGAAAAAACCTCGACTGAGCGGTCGAGTGGTGTTTGGAAGAAGTTCATTAGTGACGGCTTGTTGACAGTAGTATTTTGTCTACACAATGAAGGACTGAGTGACTATTTTAACTTGTTTTAGTATATTTTAGTGATGTTTTACAAGCCTTTTTAGTAGTCTGAATGTCTTATGTATTTTTACCTGGTATTTTAATTATACTAAACTCTTCAATGCTACTTAGACAGATTTTGTAGCCTGTTTATATGTGTTTAAACGTGTCTATCGAGTTAGTCCTATTGCCATACCCCCCTGAGTAAGAATAAAGCTGGTTCTTTTTATAAAGAAATTTTTGTAGTAATTTTTGAGCCTGGGTTTTTGGGTGATAACCCACTATGTGCTGCGTTTGGTCAGTACAAATTGGTGCCGTGACCTTTCTTTTCTTACAGCTTTACAGGGGTGGTATATATATAAAATTTCATTAATTTCTATACATTTTTAAAGTATATATTTTTAGTATTTTGGCTTTTTGTGTGGGAGCGGAATGGCCAAGGACCAGGCATCAGGAGTTTTTATACCTCAAAGTTTATCGGTACTGAATTTGTCTATGATACCAGACTTTAAAGGGTTTATGGAGTTGCGGAGAAATGAAACTGGAAGTTCGATTCCTGAAATTCAAATCGTGCCTGGCTTGTTTGGTCATTTGGCCCCCAGGGTTTTAGATTCATACAATTTAAGACACAGAATGAATGTACGAGTAGTCCAGTGAAAATTACCTCTCGGTAATTTTCTTTTTGACGGGGGGGCATTTGTACTGCACTGGGAACATGGCAACAGCTTTGAGCATAGATCATACTGCGCAGAAGTGCCGAGCAGCGGCGAATCTTAAATAGCCACGGAAGTAGCGATGTGCGCTGGTATTGTTGAGAAAGCGATGAGCGTGGGTGCTGTTGAAGTAGCGTTCGATTGTTAGCCGTCTGGAAGAAAGCCTCTGCAGTGAAGCGAGTATCCCGATATGCCGGAGTAACTAATCGTTGACCTAAACTTCAAAGCGAATTCACACCGTGGCTCCAAGGATTAGTGGTGAAAGTGGCCCTCATCTACGCTCCGGATGAAATGTAAAGTGCCTGGATAGCGTCTTCGGGGGCTGAAGCACGTCTTCCAGGGCAGAAGCTTTGCTATTCTCCGAAGATTACGTTCCGGCTGGTGTATGCCCCCGGGCGTAAGCGGTGAAGAGTGTGTGCTCACCTGCGTCAGCTTGAAAAAACCTCGACTGAGCGGTCGAGTGGTGTTTGGAAGAAGTTCATTAGTGACGGCTTGTTGACAGTAGTATTTTGTCTACACAATGAAGGACTGAGTGACTATTTTAACTTGTTTTAGTATATTTTAGTGATGTTTTACAAGCCTTTTTAGTAGTCTGAATGTCTTATGTATTTTTACCTGGTATTTTAATTATACTAAACTCTTCAATGCTACTTAGACAGATTTTGTAGCCTGTTTATATGTGTTTAAACGTGTCTATCGAGTTAGTCCTATTGCCATACCCCCCTGAGTAAGAATAAAGCTGGTTCTTTTTATAAAGAAATTTTTGTAGTAATTTTTGAGCCTGGGTTTTTGGGTGATAACCCACTATGTGCTGCGTTTGGTCAGTACACAGATTTGGAATAATAGAAAAAAACCTGGAACTGTGAGAAACAATTAAATTTTGAGCCCTTTGAGTCCGTCTTTTTAAAGAATATTTCTCTGCTTACTTCCTCTGTTATAATTTTCACTTTGCTTTCGGTTACTGGGTTAAGTTCAGCTCGGAGAAATGCACGACACTTCCGCTTTCATCAGCTCAGAGCTCTTGGAATTGTATTAATGAAAATGTGCCTTCACTGGCATTGTGGTCAAAACGCTTGCATTGCCGTACTAGCGGTAAGTTGGTGGTTCGCGGTTCTATCTTATTGTGTGTGATTAAATGGGTAACATTGATCGGTGGTGGGAAAGCATGAACCTGACAAACATTAAATTTACACGAATAATTTAAAGTAATGTTTCAGCCTAATAAATGCTCTTTTCTTTCTTTTGTCAGAAAATTCTGTCGCATCCTTACACAGATATTGGTGAAAAGTTAAACTGTAATTACATTACCATGGTGTAACTTTACACCAGATATATCGGTTAAATTACTCCATAGCAATGGAGGCAGCACTGCTCACATCGTATTTATTGAGTGAGGCTGCAGATTTTTTTTACAGTATAGCAATTATAAAACTTAAGTTTTTATAATAAATTTAACACACAAGTTTCAAGGCTAAACCTAAGCAAGCATGTATTTGTGGATTTTTAAAGATGGTGTTTGAGTTTAGTGTTTTGTGGCTTTTAATATAAGAGTTTGATTAAATGTCCTATCAAATCGGTAATGAATGAGGATTTCTTTTACAACAAGAATGGTATATGGCCATTCCACGAAAAAGCCACCATCTTGTTCCGCTCACTAATCACCGCAATTCTATATTAGACATAGCAATATTTTCTAAACAAAAAAAGACTTTTAGATTTTTCTCGATCAGTCAGACAGGTAACAAGTTATTAATACAGGTGCATCTAAGTTTCCCTGGAAAGGTCCTTATTTATTCCTGAAACATGACGATATTTATTGCGAAGGTTTTTGAATTCTTCGAACCGATTCCAGGTTAATTTTAGATTTTGGCCACTCGCTGCTTTTTTATTTTGCTAGATTTGCTAGTGGCAGAAATTAGGTACAAATGTTGTGCAGTACTTTCCGGTAAAGTTTCTGATATTTTCTTTTTCACAGTGTAAAGTAAGAAATGTAGAACATTTTTAGTAACAAAAATAAATATTTGGTACACGAACGCACTTAGCACTCCTAAAAAAAGAAGTGAACGTAAAACAAATAAATGAAAAGCTAATGCTTCACCTGAGTAATAAATTAGTTTAACCAGTAATTTATCTGGCTGACTTTATGAATAAAATACTTTTAAATTATTATCTAAATGATGATCAACTCTTTTAGTGCTTCAAAATTGGAGATTGTTATTAGTTACATCGCTAGAAGAATTATTTTAAAAAATAATCTTTTTAAAATGCAATGCTGAAACATTTCAGACAAATTCTTTAATTATAAAATGCGTTTTGACGAGGAAAAGATAAAGAATCGCACGTTTATCATCTTTAGAAGCTCAAAAAGAAGGTATTAAAATTCCGAGACTCCATTCAATTCGGTTCTCGTTTCACTCTGATGATTTCCCTTTAAGACGAATTAAGACTGCGTTAGCAATTTAGATTAATTAAAATTACATAAGCACATATTCAGTTTCTCTATGTACTTTAGAATCTGAAATTTATTATCTATGCCCACTAGATTTCTGTGAAGCCGCTGATGCTCGCTTATCTGAGGTAGATAATATTCATATGAACTCAGAAATGTGCTGAACGAAGCTCAGTTACGTGATTTATTATGAGAATAACAAACGTATATCAGTTTAAAGTTCCGTCTTTTGAAGCAGTTATGTCGCTAGAGGAGTGATTTCAAAGGTATTTTATCCACATTTGAAGTTCGTTTTGGTTTACTCTACTGCATTTTTAAGGAACTTTCCCCGTAATACGTTTTTTACTGCAGCATAGGGTAGCTCAAGCTTGCACGCCCAGCATGTTTAAAAGCCCATTTATAAGTTTTCATAATCGCACTGACACAGTGCACAGCTAATCATGCTTTTCTTTCAGCAGTAGGTGTTTGCAAAAAAAAAAAAAATCTGGAATACAGTACAGCAATTTTCCACTAATTTTTACAAACAATTACGATTTTAAAGGAAATAAGTGTGAATTTTTAACAAGTGATCTAACTTAGTACTTTCAGGTACTTTAATATAAACAATGATCTTTTCATTGTCCGGTTGACTTTTGTGATTAAACAATGAGAGAACGTCACAGGAAAGGCTGTCATCGTTGCTAGTGGTCACATGGGCTTTCTGTTTGAACACTAGGGGACACGGTAAATAACCTTGACAAAAAGGTTACAGGTCCCACCTTATTAACGGGTTATTTGACCTCACTGATGACCAAGCAGGGGTATATTATCTCATTACATATAGGAGTTTCAAACATAATCAAAGATGCAATGCTTGCGGAAAAATTTTAAAGCAGAGTAGTGCTAAAATGCAAAATTTAATTTTTTTAGGGAAAATGTATTTTTATTATATCACTCATGTAATGATTTGCATCAATTTATCTAACTACTCCATTTTTCTCGGTTATAACAACAAGTTTTTTAATATTTTTATAAGTAGAGCATGTGTATTCTGGTGGAGTGGGGCGAATCGCTTGGCTGTCAGGTTAATTTGAATCAAAGCGACAGTGTCGATTATAATTATTCAGTAATTTTGATCGATTTTACACAGAAAGAAAAGTATTAGGCATTATTTTCTATTTTTCAAACCCACAATAGTTCTAAAAAATTTTCCTCTTCGGTATAGCTGGTACGCGAATTTACCCTATAAAGATACATCACATAACATTTCACAATATTTCACAAACTTCTTAATGTAAATACAGAGAACTCTCAACTGTACAAGGACTAACAGAAAAAAGCGCACAACTGAGACGCATGAGTGAGTGAGCATATTTAAAGATGTTAAACGCAACATAAGTTCTAATGAGAACATGAATAATAATGTTTCTATAGAAAAAGGACATATTACTACTATTTGGCTATTTCGGAATTCGAGTATTCATCTTTTTATAAACTCTTAAATCCTCATTAGGTGTGATCCTCTCTCCCCCCCCCCCGCCCCAGTCGATATGCTACTGAGAGTACCGTCCCTCTCCCCCTGTAGTAAGGTTGCTGCTGAAGCGTTAGTTATACCAACGCCTCCTAAATACTAAATGCCTGTAACTTTCTGGCTTTTAGCACAGAGCAAAATTTCATCCTTGGTTCAGGATACACTGCTATCTACCAGAGTTCTTCGAGAAAGAGAAATTAAAGATTGGTTCATTTCTAAATTTAAATTTAACAAGAAGTTCTGTCAAGAACTAAACAAGCCTACTTTCCCGTACATGGACATCGGCATTCTAGCATCTGATCATTATTGTCTTAATTATCTGGGACTAAAAATTATGTCAAACATACCTTTTTAGCACTTAAAGCTGATTTCTAAAAGCAAAATATACCCCTCTCATCAGATGAAATAGACACATAAAAAGTAAATAAATTAATAAATAAAGTTTTGTCGCACCTTTTAAAGAATGTGACTGTTACAATTCTTCCGTAGAAAAATTCCTCAATTGTTTTCAAAAAAAAAAATAAAAAATAAAAGTACAAAGCACATCAAAACACATTTTATCAAAGAAAGAAAAAAAAAAGAAAAAAAAAACTCGTCCGTTGATAAAATGTCTCGAATTTCACTTTTAATCCGTTGCCAGTTGTTAAATATAAATAAAGAATAAAATGCCCTTGTTAATGAAACATTTTTATTACAAAAAAAAATCGTCTGCCAAAAATAATAATAATAATAATAATAATAAATAAATAAAATAAAACAAATGAATAAATAAACAAAAAATCGTCTGCACAGTCAGTCATTTTTTTTCTGAGTTTGCATTTCCGCCATGTTTGCGGAGTCGGAGTCGGAATCAGAGTCCTTACAGAAGATTATTCAGAAAAGTACTTTGCAAACATTACTTATCAAAACCATTTTCTTACTAAGTTAGTTTGAAGGAAATCCGACTTTAAGTTCAGGATCAACATTCAACTTAAATTCCCCGTAGGCGCTAATGTTAATTTTTTTTTTCTGAAAGCATCGCGGGACAGGTTGTTTGAACGGTTCAAAGTTGAACCAAAAATTGTTCAAATCGAAAAATCAAATATAGGAATGAGCTGTACTCTCCGAGATCTTTCCAACAAAAAAAAGTTTATTCCATTCGGATGGTTCACTCACAAGTTATTAGGTGGGGAAAGGTTGCTTGAACGGTTCAATGTTGAACGAAAAAATGTTCAAATTGAAAATTTAAATACGATAATGAAGTATCCTTGCTGAGATCCTTCGAACAAAAAAAAAAGTTTTATTTAAATCGGACTGTTCACTCACAAGTTATTTGGGGTGACAGCTTGCTCGAGCGGTTCAATGTTGAACAAAAAAATGTTCAAATCGGAAATGTAAATACGGGAATGAAGTATCCTTGATAAGATCTTTCGAACAAAAAAAAGTTTGTTCAAATCGGACTGTTCACTCAAAAGTTAGCATCGCGGGACAGGTTGTTTGAACGGTTCAAAGTTGAACCAAAAATTGTTCAAATCGAAAAATCAAATATGGGAATGAGCTGTACTCGGCGAGATCTTTCCAACAAAAAAAAAGTTTGTCCAAATCGGAATGTTCATTCAAAAGTTATTGGGGGGGGGGGGGGGGACAGACAGACCGACCGACCGACGCACAAATTCCCCATCTCAATACCCTACTTTCAAATTTTTAATTTTTCGATATTCATTTTACCTTTTTATTTTTTTAACTTGGCGATATTTTTTGGACTTGGCGATATTTTTTAGATGCATTAAGCTACTTTTAATACTTTTTTCGTCTTTCTTTTGTTTTTAACGGGAAAGTAGGCTAAAAAGCAACCAATCAAAAAATTTGTTTCGAATATTGTTTGGATCCATCGCCAATAGCTGCAAAATGCAATTGGTTCACGATACACTGCCATCTACCGGAGTTCTTCAAAAAATTAACGATTGGTTCATTTCTGAATTTAAATTTAAAAATTAACCAATCAAAAAATAACAACTACATTATCGGATTGCCTCAAGGTGGCGTTTAAAGCTGAACCCATCTCGACGGTAGCGAAGCAAATGTTATAGGCATTTAGTATTTAGGAGGCGTTGGTTATACTCGGTTACTTTAAAAGAGGCGGATCAAATTTAGAAATTTTGCATCGTCGCCATGGAAACCGCACGAAATAAAAGTTTCACTCTTTTTTATACACTGCTGTTGAGGCATTCATTTATTTTATGTTTATCGAACTAGGCTTACGCTTTTATTTATGTCCTCGTATCTCAGTTATTTCGAAACGTTTCTAACAAATCTAGTGCTAAATAGTTTGTTTTAGCAAGACCTGCCATCATGAGGATCCGTAATATAAATACTTCAAAAAGTATTTATTAACGTTGATTGAATAATAGTTTACGCGCAAAACAATTTCAATCGCTTGCATTTAACCATTGTTGCTAAAGCTAAGTGGTAGAAAAGTCCATAGCGCAGTAACTATGACAACCATCAGGGAAAATTTTCACTTCCGGCCGCATCGTCTGGTTACACAGTGTATAGAACAGGTGCCTGATAACAGGAAGCACGTTTCGTTCGAATTCCGAATAAACTATATCACATTTTGAACTTGTATGTGGGTGATTCTCCAAAATCCGAACAACATGATGTCCCCGTAGGACAGCACAAAAATTATTTGACCTAGAAAGTTTTTTTATTTTTTTAATTGTTAGAAATATTTATTCTGATGTTATTCAATTCATATTAAAGCAAGTTTTCATTTATTTTTTTCTACAAAAATTTTTGAATAGCCAAAAAGTCACCTTTTTTGCGTGTCCCACCCTGTTTCTAAAATGTAAATAAATTATTTTAAAATTTTACGAGAACATTTCACAAATTTCACTTCTAGTGTTGAATTATGTATAGTTATGAGTGTAATATAGTGTTGTTTTACCTTATTTAAATGATTATATAATCAGGTACATCATTTTGAAGTTTGTCCCCAGATTGCATGTCCCTCTCCTGGCCTACAAATTGGTTCAATTATTAAAGGCAAAAAGAAGGAATTTTGAATCTGCAGTACTATAACACTGTTTATTCTATGTATCAGTTGCATATGTCAAAGAGAGCGAAAATAGAATACATAAAATTATTCATCTGCACTTCCGTTTTCCTCTGTTATGGCTTCGCTTTTATAATACAGGCGAATGTGCTTTCTCTAAAGTCTAGAAACCGTTCTTAGGGTGTTAGATCATTTGCTGTCGAATTCTTAGGGACACATATATAAAATATTCCTTTAAATTGCACTTCGGTAATTGTGAACTTTTGTCATATTTAATGAAACGTTTGATATTCTTGAAAAGAAATACCTATGTCAAAAAAAAAAAATGACTAAGCTGTAAAAAAATATTTGTCTTACTGTAAATAACTCCCTGTTGTATATTTTCTCATCTTAAGTTATTTTTCTACTTACATAGTTACCCTTGTTTTACTTATCAGAAAACATCTCTCATATTTAGCTTCCGCCGCTGAAAAGATTCCTTAACCCTACACTGCATGATTTTTTGTTATCTGAAAGATGCATTTTTCACTGTAATAAGAAAACATTTTTAAAGATTAAATTTTGAGAAGAGATGGTTATATTTGCTTTAAAGACATTTAATACTTGCTTTTTATGCTTGAGTTGCCCTATGCTTGGTCAAAAGGAAGAATAGTCCATGTATCCAATTGGCAACGCTATGCAGTGTAGGGTTAAGATTCCTTTAAAATGAAACAATAGATAAAATAATAAAAGCTATTTAATTTCACGAGTTTTATAGAAAAATTATTCTCCTATCAACGTATACCATTTTTAACCGACTTCAACAAAGGAGGAGGTTATACAATTCGTCGGAGATTTTTTTTTTTTTTTTGTATGTTATAAGATTACTCGAAGACGTCTGGACCGATTTCAAAAATTATTTTTTTGTTAGAAAGGGTTTCATTTCCGATTGGTCCCATCGCCTCGTGGTCCGGATTCGATAAAGGGAACCTGCAGAAATCTTTCGAAAAAGAAATCGGAATCACAGTAATCATAATAATGACAATTTTGAATGCAAGGCTTCTCTGGATTACATAATGAAATTCATTTCTATAGTCTTTTTGAAATTTTAATGCATCTGCTGATATTAAAATCTGAGTATCTTTCTGTGTCCTGCTTCTTTCTCCTGAACGCCAATGAACTGAAAGTCGAACCAGGTACTGATAGATTCATCATTTTTCATGCTTCATTAGTTTTAATTTACATAAGGTTTGGTAAAAGGATTCTGAAGAAGTTAAGAAAAATCTTTAAATTTTTGCTCAAATTTAAGGTTATTTTTCCTCAATTATTAAATAAGAAATCCATTGTTGTAAAACGTGGTTTATATAAAACAGTAATAATTATGGTAATGAGAGTTTTGAACGAAGGCTAAATTGAATCAAACATGAAACTCATTAGCGGGCCAACATTGGAAGGAGGTAAAAGTTAGGGGGCGGGGTGGACGTTATGCATCAAAATGCTGCAGGAAGCTAATCTAGCTGCCCTGGCAGCTAGTTCATACGATTACTCGATGACGCCTGGACGGATTTCAAAAATTCTGATACTACATTTGGATTCTGATACTACATTCCGATACTACATTTAAACATAAGTTTTGAAGTCGGCGCAAAAACTCCATAAGTAAAATGATTAACTACATTTTGCCAACATTTTTCAGAGCAACCATTGAAACTTAAGAGCTGAATATTTGTACTATTACGTAAATATGATATTGCCAATGTAGAGTATGCGAATGCAATTAAAGAACCTGGATTCATTGAAAGTCATATTTATAGTTGAATTACAGTTTCGTTTGATTCTATTTAGTGTTTTTGCGCCGACTTCAAAACTTATGTTTAAATGTAGTATCGATGGTGTTCAAAGAATAAAATTATTTTTTGCTTTTTAGAGCGCTTGCCGAGTGAAGTTCTGAAGACGGTTCATTTTTTTTTCAAAAATATTTTATTGTTCTAAATATCATAGTATGCCTTTACTATATCTTTTAACACGAATAGCGCAAATTTTTTTTTTAAATGTTGATTAAGAAGGTATTTCATTATTTTGTGGTTTTTTAAGTTAAAATGTGTTTATTATTTAATTAAAAGAAAATTAGTTAAGTAAACCTAGAAAAGAGAGAAAACATAGATCGGGCATTTAATCTTTAAAACATAAAAAGATAAAGGACATACATACTTTAAATGCTTTCCGTTTTGTTGTTAATTTTTCTAGATATCAACTAATTTAAAATAAGGGCGTTTAGTGTTTCGTTGTTTAAGCAATAAAACAAGGTTAAAAAATATGTTTGATGTCAGTTGTGCTCCCTTGGTTAACTTGAGAGAAAGCAATACGCAGTGACCAGAAAAATCCCGAACAAAAGTATCTTTTCGCTTTCGCCAGCATTACAATAAACATACCCCCACCTCATTCTATACCATCCACACCAAATTCTGTTCCAGTTTTGGTATTTACACATCCTGTGAGAGTTAATTAGGGGCTGATCACTGCAGTGAGTGTATAGTTGCTCACCGTATAAATTGCGTATAGTCCTTACCATTTAAAGAACAATTAGGCGGTTTTCGGTTCATATCGTTTCTTTTTTTAAAAATAAAAGCAGTGATGTTTACCATTTATGAGATCGTGGTGAACATGCTTCCATTTTTTTACATCAAAATACACATAGTAAACAATTTCATGGAATGGATGGTACTTTCTAAGTCCACAGGAGTGATTCTCAACTTTTGTGGTGCGCTCTACAAGACGGTTTGATAACTAAAGTTGGGTTGCAAGCAAGATGTGCTTTGAAGACTTAGTATACAAAATTACCGTATCTAAGCAGTTACAACTTAATAATGTCCGAAGATGTACAGGAAAAATGATAAATACAGGAAACATCTTACCCAGCAAAAAAATGACAAAAAAAAAAAAAAAAAAAAAAGAAAAGAAAGAAAGAAAGGGAAAAAAAAAAAGATGACAAAAAAATTGTATCTTTACGTATTAAAAATAGCAGGCGGTAATATTCATTAGATAGGACGCAATTTTGTTTAATCATTGAGTTTTCACTCATTGCCAATGATAAATTTGCATTAGATTGTGTGACTCATTATTTATTAATCGCGAATTGAATGAAAGAGCCTAACCCCAGCCGCGATAAAAGATGCAAGCATTAAATAATATTTGCATCTAAAATTGAAAAAAAAAATATTTCACTAATTATCAAGTAAAATTAGTAGAAAACATTTTATCTACTTAACGAAACGATGTGATTGTATATTGATAGATCCTAAATGGAGTGGCAAAGGGAGACTCAGCAATATGTTTTATTTTAAAATCTAGAACACACTGCTGACACTATTGCGAATGTTAAAGATGTCTTTGAAAAAAAAAAAGCTTATAAACTAACTACTTCGATATGGATGAAAATTGGTAGTAATTTGCTAGATTTTATGTATGTAAAAAAAAGTTAGTCATCTATACCTAAATGGCAAAAAAATAAATCGAGAAACATACTCATCATTTAAAAGAGGGATATTTTTTCAAACAAAATTTTTTTTCTTTATCATACAATTACTGC
The DNA here is from genome assembly GCA_038373865.1 of Uloborus plumipes. Lineage (NCBI taxonomy): Eukaryota > Metazoa > Arthropoda > Arachnida > Araneae > Uloboridae > Uloborus > Uloborus plumipes. The sequence goes on from JAXGGA010013030.1 coordinate 29,747, forward strand.
AAAGAAAAATATAATAAGAATAATAATAAAATAATGTCTTGGATAAATCATAAAATTTAATGAAAAGTTGAAACTATATGTTGCAAATATGTATATATATTTATATAACTCTTGACGTTTTCTTTTCGTTTTTGAATATTATGTTCATTTACCGCAATAATCACAGGTATTGCACATTTAATAATTTCCTGCGAATGAAAAAAGTTAATCAAAAAGTGATGAGTGGAAAATTCGCTCAAAAAACATTTGCATGTGCCAAGTGTTGCTATTGGTTATTCGTTTCTATAATGCGTAAGTACTTCACCATTATAGGAATGATGGAGCTGAAGAAGGTGTTAGGTCAATATTGACCTTGAGCAGAAAATGCTCCTCTTATGTATCATCATTTATTTCTTTTCAAACTACTTATTTTATTTTAACATGTAAAAAATACTTTAGAAAACTTCGTACTTGTATTGCGTTTTTTGAATCAACCTCTTTGCTCTCTTTCATTGTGCTACAGGCCTTGTTGAACAACCTACTTACGATAGCTAATTAATTTACTCACTACCGCACGAGCTCTTAACTATTATATAATTTTCAATCTCTGCTCATTTATTAAAACGTTTGTACATCAAATATATTCATGTCTCGGGGAAAAAATGCACAAAAACATCATTAAATATTTACGAAATTTTTGCCAAAACTGACAGACGCCAGTGAAACTTATCTATTTCTCTAATGTCTTTCTTCAATTAGATAATTAGAAATGTATGTTGGTTCCATTAGCTGAGAATGGTCGAATAATCAAACGATATGTCAGCAGCTGTACAAAATGGCATAATGCCAAATTCTTAATTCGTGTTTACTGGAAGAATAATCCTCCAAGGACAAAAGCCACCAAGTAATTGCTTCCTAGTTTGAGATTGGATTTCTGGAAAGTAAAGTGTAGTGTTAAAGGTATTTGTTTTCGGAAACTGGTGCCTAATGATTAGAATAACATGAATATGTTGTTCATTCGGACAACGACTCTAAATATTTAATTTATTCTAAGAATTTTGAACTATTTATTGATAGATTTCACTGTCAAACAACTAGTTCCAATGCAACTCAAATTATAATACTTTTGTAAGCATTGCACAATATTACGTTTAATACACTGTAACATTACTATTTTGTACTTTTATACTTGATCGTGAGCCACAAAAGTTGTACAAGAGTTTTGCTTAACAAAGTTATGTGTACTTCAATCTGAATACAATAATGTAACACCTTTTTAGGCACTAATTTTCTAAATACAGGATGTTTTATTTTAAATGGGACAAAAAGAAAGCAGGCCTTCGGACGTTATGCTTACTCCATTTTGATAAGTAAATTGCAGAGAATCCATAGTTAACCAAGTTTCTATGTATACCCCTTCAATGACATGGTAAATATGTATATGCAGAATTACGGTTTCTGCCTCACTCGTCATAGATTATAGTGATAAAATATTGGATCTCCTGCATTATCCGCTAATTAACGGTTTTTTCTTCATTTCCTCTGGATTTGTAACCAAAAGTCTTGAAGAAATGGAGGCCAAAAACACTTTTTTTATTAAAATCCTATAGAAAAAATATCACAAACAGGTTATGTTTGGGGATCTTGGTGGTAAACACAGCAAAGACCCTTTGCTCGATCCAGCAGCTAATTAAGGGTATTTCCTTTAGTTCCTCTGGATTTGCAACCAAAAGTCTTGAAGAAATGGAGGCAAAAACACTTTTATTTAACTAAAATCCTATAGAGAAATTATCTTAAAAAGGTTAGATTTGGGGATCGCGGTAATAAACACAGTAATGAACCTTTGTTAGATCCACTATAACTAATTTAGCTATGAGGAAGACTATCGACCTGAAACTGCGACATTCCCCGTCCCATGCTGTGATTAAGTGGTTTTTACTAAATTTCATGCAAAATGTTTTTGAGCAGCGATAAAAGATGTTGCCTGGCGTATTCCAAAACAAGGTTTGCTTTCTTCTTTTTCCTGCGTAGATGGCCACCATTTTAATAGTTAACTCTCCTAATATACAAATTTTTGATAGATTTGTCATCGTTTATTTATAAAAACACTTTTTGATTATATCTTCAAAACCAGTTCATTACGGCGAAGTATATATAGTTTGCCCCTAAATTGTGTAGAAACTGGCAAGCGGTCAAATTAGAACTATTTCATCTTAATGAATGTAGTTATGTAAAATAGGAAATCGCGATAGGATTTTGTTGGATGAGTTTTTAAAACAAGATCCTTATTTATTTATCGTCTCATTAAATTGAAATTGAGCGGACACAAAAAGTTTCTATGTAAACAACAAAATGAAATAAACATTTCTTTTTCTTCAATGTTGCAATTGGCGCAAAAAATTTGACCTGCCATCCCTGCAATCTAAACTATTTTTTTTAATTCCCCCTGTAAATCGCTTACTCAACTTACCATATGCCTGATGGTAAGACACTAAATCAGTTGTTGAATTTATACTATACTATCCTTCTTATTCTATTCAATAATAAACAACCTTGGAATAAACTTTCCTTTTTTCGGAGATAATTTTTATTGTTTAATTGCGCACGACATTTTAATTAGTGTGCGTAGCATTACCGAATGTTTAAATATATTAATTAACTAAGCTCAGAAAATGTTGCCCTAAAACGACTAAAACAGTCTGCATCAAAAGATGTACTTGCAAAACTTCAACTTATTCTAAATCTTTACCTTAATAGTCAGGTGCTTTTCCAAACATATTTTCTCTGTTACACATTTTTTTTTAAATTAATGTCGCCTCCCCCTCCCTTTTAGAGTTGACTATTCCCAACAATGAATTCATAAGTTGGTAGTTAAACCAGTGTCTCTTGTTCTTGTTTTATACTTCTAATCCTACAAAAAATTTTCATCAAATGTTTGGATTGATACATTAGTTAAAGTTAAGCTTTGAAATCGGAAAAAAAGTTTTCCTTAAAAAAAAAACCTTTGCTCTGATTACGTTTTGTCTTTAAATAAAGATAGAAATGATGAGTTCATTTCTTGTACCCATTATTTTTCATTTAATCGTTTAAAAGTAGCTTTATATTGAAAAACAACTGTTGCAATTAAATATAAAAGGATTATTTCTTACTCGGATAAATCAAAGCTTTGTTCCATGTAAAAAAAGCTGCTAAAGTGTATGCGTGCGATTTATGCTTGCGATTTATGCTGTACTTTCATAAAACTTTTAAGGGAAAAAGAAGCACTAGATACTCATCTAATCTTAAATGAATAATTCTATTCTCATCAAATATTGAAACGTTGAAAATGCTTTACTGCAATACGTGCACTGAGGAAAGGATTATGTGACAGAAAACATGTTTAAATATGAAGTAGGATCACTACTAAGCTTTTAACATGATTTAAAAGTATTATTATTTTTTTCAGATAGAATAAATGTTGATGCATTATTCGTAGTAAACTATATTAACAAATGATTACTCCATTTTTCCGAGAGTTGGCTACACGCACACACACAAAAAAGCGTTTATGATGTAATAAAAATAGCATATAAAGAAAGCATCTGTGAAGAAAATAGATACCTTAGTGCAAAAATTGCTAATTATAAATTGAACGTTAATTAAGCACTAATATGCAAGGATACTGCAGACACATGTTTCGTTTCTTGTAACGCCGAAACACGTGTCTGCAGTATCCCTGCATATTAGTTCCTAATTATCGTTGGATTTATAATTTGCAAAAGCATCTATGTTTCACTTTTAAGATTTTCAGATGAGAAAGGAGATAGTGGAAAGTTGTTGATGTCATTTGAGAGCAGGAGGGGGTTGGTGCTTTCGTAGCATTTGATTAAATGCGTCATCCCCATTCGGGAGATATGGGGCTCCATATCTATGATGTGAATTGGTAAGATATATTTTGACGCATTCCCCCCTCCACCTTCTTAAAAACTCATATAACGTGTTTAACGTCCTTCTCTTATTCTACAGCTATTGAAAATAGTTGTCTTACCATATTGCGATTTATTGAAGACGAAATTTTTGTAACTCGATTTTCACCAGAAGGGACCTCAAAATGTCGCTGACTTACTTCCGCCCCCCCCCTCATAAAATGACTCCATAAATTGGATACCAAAAACCTCAGCAACCCCCCTCCCTCATCAAATTATTGATAAAAACTTTCTTAAAAATGTACATGTGAATAATATGCATACATCAGCATAGAAAACACACACACACGCAAACAAATCAGAGTAAAGAGAATATAAAATCGTAATAGCGTCAAAGCATTTATGCAAAGGATGGGATTCGCGCACTTTTCTGCCAAATAATTGTGAAGGAATTTCTTTTATAGAATAGCGTCCTCTTGGGTAGAAGCCAGGTAAGATTCTATATACAATGCAGTATTTCAGTGAAAATTTTGCCACCTTGGAGTAACGTAGTTCAGGTTCTGATGTGCACAGTTATGAGCTTGCCTCGAAGTAATGTCTGTACAGTTTAAAGTGACAATCTAATTGGAACTCACGCTGTACACTAGTTAAAGAACTCTTACTTTGAACCTCTAATGTGCATCAGACTACTTTCTATCGGTAATTACAAAAAATACAGGGAGTTGGGTCTCTATCTCAGGTGTGACGACTGCCCCTGGTTTACCCTATGTTTTTATACATCAGCCTGATCGCCGGTCATTGAAGTTAAGCTTCGCCTGATATTCTTGAGTTTTATTTGTGTTTTTGTCTCTCATAACAATGTTTGCTTTTGATACAAAGCTGTTATGTCTTATTCTGAAGACTATTCTTGTGCTTAGTTTTATTACTATTTGTTGGGAGCAGGGATTTGTTAATCTTAGGCAACGTTAATACTATGAGAATACATTTTCAACAATCACTAGCTTCCTTAGTCGTGTATTGGCCTTACACCCTTGAGGAAAATCAATTATCTTGAAAGAGAATAACTTATGCAAATCTCTTTTCAGCACATACAGTTGAGGTTTATTCGAAACACATAAATCCTTTCAATGATTGTAAAACTCCAAAATAAATGAATACCAATTATTTTATTCTTCTAATGAATAATTTTCCTCTTCCTTCGATTCAATTTTCTTGAAGGAAAGAAATACATTGATATCTTCCATTTTCGGCCTTCTACTGTCTCTTTGTAATAAAACATATTCGAAATTAAAATATTCCTTTTTTTGTTGAATAATAACTGGAATTAAGGGAGAGAAAAAAATTTGCATTAAATCTCTTCCAAATCAAAAATTGGAAGCAAATAATGTAAATTTATACATCACGAAAGAGTGTTGCTGCATATGAGTACGTAATTCAATAAAATAAAAATGTATCATTTTCACTTTAAAAAAAAAAATCCTGTTTTGGAGAGTGAAAACAAATAACAATCGAGTTTTAACCAAGTTGGACTGGTACTATGTATCTCATTCATTCTCATAAATATGCTAATTGGATCTCGGAAAGAAATTATTCGATACACTAAAAATGGCTAAATTTCCTTTTTTTTTATGAATTTGTTGAAAAGAAATTTCATTAAAGTAATTTAATTTTAGCTACATGGCAGGTCTTGTCATGTTTCTAAGATTTTTTTTTGAGCAATTGCCTAATTAAATTTGTGTCTCAAAGTTTAATTACCATTTATCCGGATAAACGTTTAAAATTAAATAAAAATGAAAAAAATGATTAAAAAATTTTATTATCGAATTTTGTTGACTACCCCTTTTGTAATCACATAATAAGACAGTAAAATTGATGATGTGAAATCTCTGTTAATTTCTGATGCATAGACAATTTGACTAATTAAGTTTAATTAAGAGCGTTTGAGACATGGGCGCTTCTTAAGTAATCAACTAAAAGTTAACTGAAGTAAAACTAATCACAATTTGTTTATTAAAAATTTAGCACTCATACTAATGAAGCATATTAACAGACGGTAGCGTAAACAACAACAAAAAATACTTTGTATAAACAATTACAATACTAACAGGAAATAACTGACTAGTTTTTGGAACAAAATATATGCTTTATCTTCGGATATCGTAAAACACTTCAGTACAAAAATTCGAGAAATTTCGATAAAAGAAAAAAAAAAAAAAAAAACCTGTCTGATGTGCAACAAATGGAAAGTAACTAGCTGTAAGTTTTTTTACTTGTCGTATGAAATGTATCTAAATATATTTAGTTATGAATCTCACATTAGAATATTTGATGTTTAATTTCTGTGTTTCCATCTACCTTACCACATAAAACCTGTAGTGTGGGGTAGATGAAAACAGTTAAGTTCTTATTCCTCCGTATTCTTGTAGGAAAATGCAATGTTATGTGATGTGCAACTTTGTACGTATATTACATGAATTCAGTGCAAAGTTAAACTTGTTTATATGATTTTTGTTTTTTAAAGACGTTAGATTTTCATTAAGACGATTCAGCAGGTCACATTCGTAATACGAACTACAGTTTGAGAAAACTCGTGATAGAACTTCTTACTCTTCTGAAGTCCGTTTACAGAAAAGATAGACTGAAAGTAAACAAACCTACTGCCAGAGGGTTGACCGCTATGCTTGAGGATTTTCTTTGGAAGAAAACTAAATCAACTAATATAACTCTCATTCACCGTCTGATGGGCACCAATTTGTTCTTTTTTACGTGATTGTCGAAACCAAACATGTGATTGACAAAACCAAATGGCCTCTGTTGACATCCAGTATATTGCTTTTGTGATTGAAGTACAAACTTATTGTGAGCAGGACGAATATCCATCATATTAGGGCTTCCCAAAGTGATTGATACCAAGCCCCTGATGGCTGTTTAGATTTTCATAGGGATCTCTAGAACCGTATGAGTTGATGAAGTTTCAAATGTTGGTAGGGATTATGTTGTTTGAGTTAAAACACACTTAAAAAAAAAAAAAA
>JAXGGA010013031.1:0-36657 GCA_038373865.1 Uloborus plumipes
CAGCCATTCATGGACTTCATGTACCCAAACAACGATGGATTTTTATGGATGACAATGCGCCATGTCACCCGGCCACAACTGTTCGCAATTGGTTGAAGAAAATTCTGGACAATTCCAACGAATGATTTGGCCACCTAGATCGCCCGACATGAATCCCATTGAGCATTTATGGGACACCATCGAGAGGTCTGTTCGTGCCCAAAATCCTGCCCCATCAACGCTTTCACAATTATGGACGTCTATCGAGACAGCATGGCTCAATATTCCTGCAGAAGACTTCCAACGACTTGTTGAGTCCATGCCACGTCGAGTTGTTGCACTTCGCCGGGCAAAAGGAGGGCCGACACGATATTAAGAGGTATCCCATGACTTTTGTCACTTCAGTGTATTTAAAAGACAAGAACTTATTTTGTAGCATTAAGTGTTTGCTCTTAAATTTCTCAGCAATGTGAAATAGTTAAATTTTGGGCCGAATTCGACCAACTTTGTTGAGGCTCAGTCCTATTTTCAGATTTATAAGTTGCTTTAGTGCTTATTAGTTCAGTACTTTTACATTACAGGGCTCAGAGTCAGGGAAAACGACCGACTCTGGCTCTGACTACTTTAATTTTAAAGCATTTGATTCTGGCTCCTTCAGCCCATAATCAATCCTACTTTAATTCTGACTCCACAGCTCTGTTAGAGTTGCGGGCTCGAAAGGAAAATGAATGACTCTGACTGATGGATTTTTAAAGCTTTCTCCTCCTAACTCTGACTTCTTTATTTCAAAATCACACTGACTTCATACGGTGACTTATCAACTTGTCTGCTTTCTACTTTGGAGAAAATAGAGTCAATGTGTTTATGTTGCTGCCAAGTTTACGTATACATGTCTTTTTTAAAACTGCATTTTAATTAGGATGGGCCGAAGCATGAGATGTGCTTCGGCCGCTTCTGTTGCTTCGGCTTATAATAACTTATATTATAAGTTTTCATTTTATACTATAATTCCATAAAATACTGTCCTTTAGGCTATACACTATTATCAGGGGTGGTAGTTTTCAGGGGCTACCCCTGATTTCAATGTTTTCCAAGTAAGTATTCAGGGTTTCACAGAATGCTTTTGCATGATTTGACTTTTGTTCATTTTCTCCCTTCCTACTTAACGAGTGCCAAATGAGTCATGGGAAGACGAATAGGAGGAAAACAAGCTGAACGTTACACATGTTCATTTTTGTACTAGGGAGAAAGTTTTTTTTTTCTCTATTTAGGTTACGGGCTTTTACATGACAGAAATTTCAATTTTTAAATAGTTTCCTTTTACATTCTTGAGACTTGAAGTCCTCATTTTCTTAAACAAGTTAAATGAGTATAAAATATTTATCTTCTTATTTGTTGTTTTGTGTTAATTCCATTAACACTTGAAAATGATGTGAATGCCCCTCCAAAGAAAAAAAAAATCTTCTCAAAAACATCCCTCCAAAAGTTTCTATGATGCAATCTGTGCTATCATTCTCAACATTAAGGGCATCCCTGCAACTGAAACACAGAGCATTAGAAAAATTTCAGGCTTCATTACATTTCATCTTTTACTTTCAGGGTTTTTGATGTTGGGTCACTATCACCCCTGTATTATATACAGCATACTAAAACATGGAAGACAATTAGGTACATTTCAATAAACTGGTTGTGTGCATTAAACCCTTGGAATCAGGAACTATTCAATAATTAACAGTACATTATATTTAACTTTAAAATTCTTATGAAATAAATATAATTAAGTTACATATAGTAAATAAAAATGTAAACAACTTTAGTTGCTTTAAAATAAATTTAGTGAAACGTCACTTTCTTACACATTTTTAGTGTTGACACTTAGATATAAAACTGCCAGTTTTTAACATTTATCTAACTAGGAGTTTTTTTAATCATATTTTATTTCATATAGTTGTTGGTATAAAATTTCAGTTCTTTTAATATTTACTAATATGTTGACAAAATTTAACCCCTTTTCTATATGTTGATGAAGATTATTAACAATAATCTAGGATTATAAATTATCCCGAGCATTCACAAAAGTAAATTGAAGCTGAATTTTTATTTTTTTTTTATTAAATTAAATATGAAGACAGTTCCCATTTCTTGCGCATCCTCTTTTGATGAAAGATATCAAGTTTCGATTTCATTTGTTACTTCAAGTGAAAAGCTTATTTTCAATTAAATTCTTTTTGAAGTAAACATTGCCAAATCTAAACGTATTAAATATTTTATTAAAAATATAAATAATGAAAAATAAGAAAAAGTGCATACATATGACTTTAATAAATTTGAATTAACTTCAAGATCTTTAAATGCAGAATATTCAGATATCTTTTACAATATTAAGGTATAATATAACTAAATAACTAATTTCTAGTTAAATCAGTCAGCGATTTAATATTTGATCATATCACTTGGTTTTATTATAAGCATCAATTTACATGTAGAACACTTTTTTCATATTTCAAGTAAGGCTTCATATTGCTTATTTCCAATAAAAAAATTCGAACTGTATTTTCTGGTACTGCCAGTACAAAGCAAAACTAAATACTTTAGCTTGTGAAATTAATTTAAAACTGAGATAACTGATTCTTAACTTTTCCATTGATACAATTCAATAGTTTTATTAATTTATCGATCTTTCAGTTATTGTGTAATAATTTAATAACACAGGCCTGCGATGAAAGAAAATAAAAGAAGAGTAATAGGTGCTCCTTATGTATTTTTTGGTGCTCGATTTCGGGAAAAATAGGTATCACCTCAGGAATTTTTGTAAATATTAATTTATATATTTTCGAAACTTTTTTTGCAGAAAAAAAAATTCTTTTGACCAATTTGTACATGCGGTATCTGGTAAGTTTTTTTTTTTTTTCATTTATACAGTTTATTCTAATGATTTACATTTATTTTTGAGCAATAAATTATTTTGTCGGTCTAAGTTTAAGAAACAGTTGAAAAATGCCAAATTTTTACTCATCCTTTGAGCAAAAAAATATCAATGTCTCAGGAATAAAATTTTTACAGAAAAAACTAAAACCGCTCGGTAGCACAAAATATTGATACAGATTGCTTACTAAACTTGTTCAAAATTAAAAATAGTACGACACGAAAATTTGTTGAGTTAACATGGAATGACACATTGCAGCCAGCTTACATTAACCTCCTCTGGGTGAGAGAAAAACTTAATGGTCTCTCAAGTTTAAACTTTCTACATCGAATTATGTAAATATGCATCTTTCTTATTTATTCTTTGCTGTTTTAGCAATCTGGCTACAGTATCATTCCATATAATAATATCAACAAATTTTCGTGTCGTCTTTTTTCTTTTTTATCAAGTTTTGTAGGTAATCTCTATCATTATTCTGTAAGGCTCGACCGATGGCATTTTTTGGCCGATGGGCCGATGCCGATTGTTGGCCGATTGTTCAAAGTCGGCCGATGGCCGATTTTTTTCCTTTACCATCGGCCGATGCCGATGGCCTATGGTAAAAAAAATCAAGCAATTAGAAAAACAAATGTTTATAAAGATTTGATGGGTCCCATATTCATTTCATTCTACTTCTTTTTCAACTCATTCAGATTTTGACCTAAATTTCTATTTTACTACCACTCGACAAAAACTGAGAGAGTGAGACGTAGTAAGTTGAGTGATCATTCATTCGCGTTTTAAGTATTTTCTAGGAACAAAAAAAGTGTTCAGTATATTGTAGAAACCTATGCAAGATATCAGGGTCGGAATACTTTCGCAAATTGGCGCAATAGCGCCAAAACAGAATCTTGACGATATCTTGCTCGAAAAGTATTATTTTCGACGAAATTTGCGCCGGCAATGCACCGAATTCCAGAAAAACTACTGTCACAAAAGTTTTAACGAGCTGCGAATCAGCGATCGTCGAAAGTTTAATTTAAAAAAAAAATCCTTTCAACTTCCGCATAATCAGCGGTCGAGAGTCCAACTTACACGGCAAAAAATTTGTAAAAAAAAAAAAAGAAAGAAACAGTGCCCAAAAGTTTTCTTACTTCGCAAAAATTGGAGATCGCGGAGTTTTTGCGAACGGAAGCCGTTTTTTTTTTACGCCAAAATTTCGGGGGAAAAAGTAAATAAAATTGCAGAACATTTCATCCAGCGTATGGTTGGCGATCATCGAAAGTTGGGGGGCCGCTTCTTCTCTCTCTGATTTTCACTTTATTTTTTTAAGACCATTCAAACAGTAGGGACAATTTAAGGAATGAATTATTAAAAGTAACAGAAAATCAATATTTTTATACATTAATCACGTGCTTATCTGGAAAATTACTTTTTAACCATCATCTCAATGGTTTTTAATTCTGGAAAAATTTTGATTTGCTTTGTGGATTAAAATTATTTTCAGAGCATTTTTATTTTCCATGATAGTTGTTTTTAAGCACATGCACAATGAATTTCGTGTGAGTAAAAGGTTTTTCTTTTCTTTCTTTCTTTTTTTTCTGCCTGATATTCCAACAATGAACATGTGCTTCGCCGAAAATGGCGAACAGTTGATGAGGCTTCAATCCTTTTGCATCCTTTAAATATTGTAATTATTTCGATATTCTGGAGTTATTTTGATATGTACTACTTCAAATGAACTCATTTTACTTTTTAATTTATTAATTTATTAACTTTTTATCTCAAATTTTAGCTACTACGTTTTCTTATTTCAGTAAAAAAAAATCCTACTCTAAAACAAATATCTAAGGGCTGGTATGTTTTTCCTGGAAGTGAAAAAACTCCATAAAAACTATAATAGTAAAAAAAAAAAAAAATGCCATTATTTAAAAAAAAAAAAAAACACACAAGAAAAGCGTAGGATACAGTTTGTAACCACAGAATAACACTTTGACAAATTGGGGGGATCACATAATATCCTTCTCTTTCATTGATATAAATTTCTTCGTTAAGAAAAAGATTTTTTTTTTTTTATTGAAAAAAAAAGAAGTTGTCTTACATGTTTTTAAAATGGAATCCATCTGTTGGTTAAGTGTCCGTTGGTCCAGCAGGTCCATTTCCCGCAAATAGTCATTCAATATTTTTATGTGATTTCGTTTAAAATTTTCTGAAGATTTCAATTTACAATTTCATCTATTTTTTACGGGTAATTAAAGTGAAAATGTTTGTTACATTTTTTCAGCCATGTTATAGTTTAAATAAAAATAACTGAGTGTGTAAATATGATGGTAAGTCAGGGGCCGTCGACATATTTACAATTTTAATTTTTCAATGAAAATATCTCATAGAAAATCGCAGAACAATGGAGAAAAAAAATGCGTAGGCAGCTGAATTATGCTTCTAATAGAAATATGTATAAGGTAAAAGAGAGGAGCGTTGGGGCTGATTTAAAGGATTTCAATAAAAAGGCACGCTAGTATTTAAAAGGGCAAAAATAAAAGGATATGAGTTCAGTTCAAGCGAGATATGGTAAATAATGCGCGCAATTATAAGTATCGTAGTGTATGATGGCAATGATACATATTTATTATAATTCAGCATTATATTAATAGGTTAAATCTAAAATAGTATAATCCTCCCTAATAGCGGACCCGGACACCTCCCAATAACGGACAAAACTTCTGGTTCCGTGACTGTCCGTCAGTCTGAGGTTTTACTGTAATTCTAAAAACTCTCATCAAAGCGATCGCTCGGAAAGTGTCTGCTGCAGGCTTGGAGTAATTGCCGATTACGTAATCGTAATCCGAGTAATCGATTATATTTTTTTGTAATCAAAATCACAATTATAATTTGGAAATGGGACACCCGTAATCGTGTAATCGTAACTTTAATCAAGTATTTCTTGTGTAATCGTAATTGTAATCTTTTACAATCTAATTGGCAATTTATAAATTGCCAATTGTTATTTTTCGTGATGATAAATTTTTACCAAAATAAATAGATAGTTAATTTCACAGAAGAAAATCAAAATATTACTTGCTGTTCAATACTGTATGATATTTTAAAGGAAGTTTGAATTCTACATGCTTCGTTTTCCTTCCACTTAACTAAAAAGGTGCATTGAAACTTGACCCACCTACCAAAAATTTCTGGCTCCTCCTCTGTATATATATAATATATATATTCCCTCCAAAGCTGTAATCGTGTAATCGAAATCACAATCGGCATATAATAATCGTAATCATAATGACATTTTTTACATTATCTAAACGTTGTTGTAATCGCAGTTGCAATTTGGCAGAGGACTGTAATCGTAATCTCCAATTTTTCATGCTCGTAATCATAATCGCAATTAATTACATTTTGTCGTAATTGACTCCAAGCCTGTTCTGCTGTGTTGTGAAAATTTCGGTATCTGCCCGAATCGGAAAATTCCAAAACCCAGAACTGTGTTGGTCCCTTTGCTGCCCGATTTCAAGCCACATGGTGAACGTACTTTTAATTGTGAAGTAAAAAATAGAAAAGATAGAGTTCCCTCTTTTGAAAACTTTTTTTTTAAGCATCGGCCAAGCATCGGCATTTCGATGTTTTCGAGGCCGATGGGCCGATGTTTTTCCTAAGTTAGCATCGGCGGCCGATGCCGATGGCCGATGGAAAATTTTTTAACCATCGGCGCCGATGCATCGGCCTGGCCGATGCATCGGTCGAGCCTTATTATTCTGTACTTCTGAAGTCTTTTTTTTTTCTGTAAAAATTTTAATCTTGAGAAGCATTTTTTTGCTCCACGGAGGGGGGAATGAGTAAAAATTTGCCATTTTTGATCTTTTTTCTTAAATTTAGACCAATAAAAAGTAATTTATTGCTGAAAAATCAATCTGAATCATTAGAATAGATATTATAAAAAAAAAAGAAAAAAAATGTTACCAGGTATTGCATCTAAAATTGGTCGATAGAATTATTTTTGAAGTGGAAAAAAAAATCAATTTCACAAAATATCCTGATGTGATGGAAAAAAACTGGAGATTATTTTCGAAACCCGAAGACCAAAGAACGTAAGAATCAGCGAGCGCGGGAAATCTGTTTTCTATTTTTCCAAGATTCACAATTTCGCAGGGTTGTGTGATCTATTCTATGAACATTTGGATAAAGGATGTACTATTGGGTAAAGACACCCTTTTCTTTCTGAGTCTACTGGGAATTCCCTGAGCAACAAAAAGCTTCTGGCATTTTAATTTAACTCATTAATGCCTGACATTTTTTTTTTCAAAGATATTTTGTATATTGGTTACAAATAGTGTTTAATGGACAGGAAAAATAATTAAAAAAATATTATGTAAAAAATAATTTTTTTATTAAGGAAAGAAAAATCGTCCCTTAAAAGTTACGATAGACACCAGAGGGTACATACTTTTTTTACTAAATTTTTTTTCTGCCTACGATATAATATTTAAAAAGACATTTTATAAGAAGAAATAAAATCAGCAATTAACATAAACTGGGAAGCTGGGAATAACTTTTAAAACTGAGCCTTTTGTTCTTGAGATCATGAACGATGTAATTCTTGTTAAAGATCATCATAAAACAGCTACAGAACACACTTTACAATGGTTATGTGTAGGGATGCACCGATAAGCAAATTAGCCGATTCACGATTAATCGGCTGTTGATAATCGGCCGATTAATGATCAGGATAATTTTTTTAATACTAACAATTTCACCATCACCGCTTTTTTCTTTCGTTTACAATTGTGATTTTAGAAATAGTAATCTATTTATGAGAGAAAATATATACTATTTATTTATTTTTCCATTTTCCTAATTTCTCAAAATAATTTCAAAATTTTATCCTATTTCTTAAAACCAATTTCCATATTATTGTCAATAATATTATATTAACACATTGTTAACTATGTTACTAGACATAAAAATTAAAAAAAAAGGGGGGGGGAGGTTTGTGGTGAGCACTCTAATTTATAAGTGCATTTAATTGAAATAATTCAATATTAGTAACCATTTAAGACTTTTATTCTTTTTGAAAATTAGAGGTTATCTAAAAGTACTGCTGAAAAGAAAAAATATTGACACATGAAAAATGTTGCAACATTGTCTATATGTACATTTATTTAAAATAAGAAAATTAATTTATTAAAAACTTTATATCAACTGTGATTATTATTATTACTATTCATAAAATTATTCATCATAGTTTCACAGTGAAAGTATACTTTTTAAAATAATATTAGAAAATATTTTTTCCGCCGATTAATCGGCACGATTTTGTCGATTATTAATAATCGGCAAAGTGGCCGATTAATCGGTACTGCCGATTAATCGGTGCATCCCTAGTTATGTGCTGCAATCTGTTAATAATGAATTGAAACAATACCAAGGTACTAATTGAACACTATTATTTGGTTGAAATGTTCATTTTTGGTAAATTCATACACTTTTTGGACCGTCCCTAAAAAGGGGCGCTAGGCATTAATGGGTTAATTAATGAGGGGTATCATTATCATACAGCAAAATTTTTCGACTTGGAATACAAGTTCACTAAATTTTACCGAAGATGACAACCGATTCCCTCATCCTCCCACCGAATGATCTCATGCTGGCAACTACTGCAACTACTCAGACGTCGGTTCGGTTTTTTTAATTCTTGCATACAGCATGTAGACAAAACATTTTTTTATCGGCGAATCTTCCTAAATTTCTAATTGGAAAGAAGAAGAACGGCGAAAAACAAAAGTCTTCAGACGCTTTGGGATCCAAGAGAGACGACAGTGGCAAGGTCTTCCAACAAAAGCCGGGATTAAGGCCAGCGAAACGCGATACCAGCGACGACGTAACAAAGAGACGGTGGTTTATACGATGCAGTTGCAACAACAAAACGAACGCTTTCATCTGCTTCATGCACTCACAGAAGCTAGGAATCTTTCGGGGGATTTTACTTCGATGAACAATGGCGGTTTGTGCTTAAAAAAAGAAAAATTAAAATCATCTGACGAGCAATTAAAAAGAGCGCCTTAAATGCCTGGATTAATGTGCTTGACCTCGCACGCGCGCAAAGGGTAATTGTATCAATTGATTATTATCTCGCGAAGTGAAAGAGCAGGTCTTCATGGCTATTGTTAATTCAAGACCCTAGCGCAGTCGAAAATTTCGTACTGAAAGCATACATTTGTTTCACGACCTCAGAGCGTTCTCTCCCCTCACCCCCCCACGTGGGATGTGCAAAAGCTTTCAATTAAAATTATGTTATTTAGTTGCCTAGTCGGCCCGCCATCTCAATTTTTCTAGAGGTAATATAAGGTTTCTATTTAAAAGGTACTCAATGGAAAGCATATGGAAAAACAACCAAAAGTGCACCTGCATGCATGTAAATACATTAGTTTCTCAAAATCAGGGGTAGAGGCATTTGTCCCCTCCTGACCCCTTTTAATGATGAACCTGTTATCTAGAATCGTACCTACTACATTTGTAAGTAAAAATAAATACGTAACTCTGTAGAAAATTTGGAATCATAGCGAAAGCATCAAGGCTGATAACACAGGTCTGCAACCAAAAAACTGCATGGGATATTTTGAGTGTTCTTTATGTTTTTCGGTGTGCTGAATTCGAAAATGACCTCCGTTTTTGTCCATCACGTACAGTTTTTCCGCAAAACGTGTGTACTGAGTGTGGTAATGTACCATTTTACCTCTATTTAACTGAAAAAAAATTCTCTACTAATTTATGATTTAGAAAAATGTTTATTACAAATAGTTTTTCTTATTTGCTTCTTTGATGTTCAAAGAGTACCTACAGTTATAAAAACTGAAAAAAAAGGGGGGGAGAGCAGCGAGGTTGGGCGTTAGATGGGGAAAAGTGAAAACAGGCCTGCTACACTCACCCACAGAGCCACATTGATCAGGTTCAAATATGTTGCACTGGGTTCCTGGACTATTAAGGATTTTATTAAAATAAGGGTGATAGTGATAAGAGAGATAAAGAATGTGGGGGGATTTTTATTTATTTATTTTTTGTTGGATTCGTTTATTAAAAGTATTGGTTTGTATTGAAGTTTTTTTTTTTTTTATTTATTCCGCTTCCTTATCAGATCAAGGGAAATAATTTTTTTTTAGAATAAGCAGAAATGCTGCCATGGTGCATTTTTTAATCAAGTGCACACCCCTTTTTAAAATAGAAATCGTCAAAGGTGCTGGGGCTAGTCGTGATATTCCACGTTGGGCAGTATACTGCCGTGGGCAGGTAAAGGGCAGTAACTGCAAATTTTTCGATTTTCATTTTTTTGCATTTTTGAAATCTATGTTACATTAGTTTTATGGTACAAGCATCTTTTTTTGGTTTCCGATGAAAAAAAACTGTTTTTTAACCAGTGGTAATTAGCAGTAACTGCATTTTTCGTTGCTGTGGGCAGGTAAACGGCAGTATCTGCATGTCTGCAGGATGAACATAATATGAATCGCTGTGCAAAACTTGCATCAAGCCGCAAAAACCATTTTCCTTTGTACTTAAACTAAGCAAAAGTAGGGGTTCCCTAATAGGAGGTCACGGGAGGTCATTGGTTGCACTTGAATGTTCCCAAGGGGGTGTTTTATTCCTTTTGGGGTGAATCAGTGTTAATATCAAAGCAGACTTAAGTGATATGAATTGGCGTTACCACTTGAGACTTGACCATATATCGCCAAGCTTTTAGTCACTAAGTGCTTGTCGCCAACTTGGTGACATATCGCCGAATTGGCGACAAATTTGGCGAAAAAATTATTTTATGAGTTTGGGTTCTTCAATTTAGCGCTATTGGCGGTATTTTGCGAAAAATCCACTGAATGATATTAAAATCGGCGATATTTAGAAAATGCTGAATTGTTGTAAATCATTTTTGCTTTATTTCGTGGTACATTTGGGGCGTAAATGTTTGAATTGTCATCTTGCTCATTCCAAGCATTATTTTAACACTTAAGGCATCTACTAAAAAATTTACACGTAAAAGGAAGTAGTGTGGGGTCCATACCAGGTTTTTTTCTTTCAAATAAAGTTTCTCTCCACTAGCAGACAATATTTTTTACGATTTCAAAGATACACAAGCCAAACTTGGCAGACGACAAACAAAAATGCCGCAATGAAATGATTTTATTTACATTGTTTTGTTTTATTTTAATTACAGTTGCTTTCATACTAACAGACGATAGTTTTTGCAGTTTAATCCCTAGCTGTTGTATTTTTAATAGTACTATGAAAAAAATCGTCAGCACAACAAGCATTTCAAGCGCTCTTTTTCTCCGAGTGATTTCTTGTTTTTATGCAAAGTACAAAGCATTAACTGATTTGTAGTAATTTTAAAACATCTGGTGTGCACGCCACACTACTTCCTTTTACGTTTAAATTCCATAATAAATGACTCAAGTGTTAAAATAGTGCATTAGAGTGAGCAAGATAACAATTCAAACATTTACACCCCCAGTTTGTCACGAATCAATGCAAAATAATGTTTTACAATAATTTATTTTCTAAATATCGCCGATTTTAGCCTGATTCAGTGAATTTTTCGCAAAATGTGCCCAATAGCGCCAAATTGAATCCAAATTTTAAAAAAAAAATCATTTTTTCGCCAAATTTGTCGCCAACTTGGCGGCAAACATTTGGCGACCAAAAGTTTGGCGATATATCGCCAAGTGGTTGCACCAAATCATATCACTCAATCTGCATTGAAATTAACATTCATTTACCTCACAAAGGGGTAAAAGAGCCCCTTGGGAAAATTCGAATGCAACCACAAGGGGAGGTGCTCAACGACCACCCTCAGAGCCTACATACCAAACTAGAAGCTTCTACGGCATATAGTTTTTGAGTTATGCGACATACATACATACGCACATACATACATACATACATACGCACATGCATACGTACATTTTGGCGTCACGAGAAAACTCGTCGTAATTAACTGGGGCATGGTCGAAAAGGATATTTCGGCTGTTTATATGTTAGTAGGTACATGTGCATGTGCTGATAGGTCGAAAAAACTACTCAACATTCATTCGGGGGTGAGCAAAATCAAAATTTAGACCGAATTTTGAGTGAAATTTTCTTTGTGATCACAATACTTCCTTTACTAAGTAAAAGGAAGTAAAAATGGCTGAAGAATCATCAAGTTTTGCTTCATATTTTCCATAATACAATACAGTTCATTATATTTTTTAATTATATTTCGCGGTCGTTTATATTAAATCTACTAGCTGCCAGGGCAGCTAGATTAGCTTCCTGCGGCATGTTGATGCATAAGTTCCCCCCTCTCTAACTTTTACCTCATTCTGAAGTTATATTATCTACTTATATTAAAAACCGAGTATCTATCTTTCTTTCTTTCTTTCTTTCTTTCTTTCTTTCTTTCTTTCTTTCTATCTTTCTTTCTAACTATCTATCTATGTCACGCTTCTTTCTCCTGAACGCCAATGAACTGAAAGTCGAACCAGGTACCGATAGATAGGTAATTTTTCAGGCTTCATTAGTTTCAATTTATATAACTATACGATTTTAATTAGCGAAGATATCAATTAATAAGTAGTCAAGTTTAAAGCGATTAAGCCTAATAAATGATTAAACTTTCAAGACTTATTTCTTACCGTTGCCATCTCTTCTCTACTAATAATAAAGCTGAAAGTTTGTCTCTCTGTCTTTCCTTCTGTCTGTCTGTCTTTTACGCGCGTAGCGCCAAAACCGTTCGGTCGATTTTCATGCCACTTGGTACAAAATTAGTTTGTAGCATGTAGTTTTGCACCTCGAAGCGATTTTTCGAAAATTCCATTTCGTTCTTTTTCTATTCGAATTCTTAGCGGAAATTCGATAAAATAGGGAAGAAATATTTTATACACATTTTCAAGTCTTATGTCATTCGAAAGCTTGAAATTTTCTGCACAAAATGAAGTTTTTTCGAAGTTTCTACGATCATCAGGAGAGCTGTAACAATTGTTTTTAGAATCCCGGAATTCAAGGCTTACCTTCAGTAAAGCAAGCCAAACGATTCTAAAATGGTTAATGAAATGAATTATTTTATCAACGGAAATCAACTTTTCATGCTGTTACTATGGTTACGTGTTCATACTTATTTTTGTTTCGTTTTTTTTCCAGGGTTGCCAGAAGTAGTATTTTTGGTACTACGGTAGTATTTTTTCGGCCCAAATAAGGAGCGTAGTATTTTTCTGGCCACCCTGTTTCCAATATACTAATGACTTAATTAAAAGATTTGGCGGATTTTTTTTCCATTTTTATAGATTTCGCATTTCAGCAATATTGATTTTGGCAACGTTTAGAAACAGTAGTAGGAGCGTCTATCGCCCATTTAGCGAGAAAGGGGTACCCAAAGCACAAAGATTAACCAAATATCGTATAAATTGTGACATTGCAACGTTCTTTTTAAAGTGTTTCATTTCGGAAAATGTATTGTTTTGTTTTTAAAGCTGGGAAAGGAAACTTTCTTCTTCTTTCAAATTTTGGTAAGATTTCTGTTGGTTTCTGTGAGCAACAAAATTGTTCTTATTTTCTCTTTTGGCTTATTTTTTAACCGACTTCAACAAAGGAGGAGGTTATACAATTCGTCGGAGAAATTTTTTTTTTCGGTATGTTCCAAGATTACTCGAAGACGCCTGGACCGATTTCAAAAATTCTTTTTTTGTTAGAAAGGTCTTTTTTTCCGATTGGTCCCATCCTCTCGTGATCCGGGCTCGATAACGGGAACCTGCAGAAATCTTTCGAAAAAGAAATTGGGATCACAGTAATCGTAATAATGACCATTTTGATCGCCAGGCTTCTCTGGATTGCATAATGAAATTCCTTTCTGTGGTCTTTTTGAAAATTTTAAACCGAGTATCTTTCTATGTCCTGCTTTTTTCTCCTGAACTCCAACGAAATGAAAGTCGTACCAGGTACTGATTTATTCGTAATATTTCAGGTTTTATTAGTCTTAATTTACATAAGGTTTGATAAAGGAATTCTGAAGAAAGTGAGGAAAATCTCCAAATTTTTGCTCAAATTTAAAGCGATTTGTCCCAAATGATTAAATATGAACGCCATTGTTACAGAACGTGATTGATATGAAACAGTTTTTATAATTATCATGAAAATTTTGAATGAAGGCCTAACTGAAGCAAACATGACACTCATTAGCGGGCCACGTATGTAATACGTCGTGAAATTTTATGAACTGCGAGAATCTAGTGTTGTTTTGAAATATAAATTAATTGAAAAGCCGTTAATATAGCCTTTAATTAAACTAGTACACAAATAAATACCGGAGAATAACGAGGATTATT
Source organism: Uloborus plumipes (assembly GCA_038373865.1). Classification (NCBI taxonomy): domain Eukaryota; kingdom Metazoa; phylum Arthropoda; class Arachnida; order Araneae; family Uloboridae; genus Uloborus; species Uloborus plumipes. Next base: position 14,236 of record JAXGGA010013031.1, read on the forward strand.
TTTTAGTGTCAATCGTTTCAAATTTTAGACGCGTTGATACTTTCTTTCCTTTTTTTTCCTTACATAGTTTATTTTATGAAGCATTTAGTTAAGAAAATTAGGTGAAGTTTTGCAATGGAAACATTACCTTATTTCATATGTACATTTACACTAAAAAGAATAAAATAAAAATATTTTTGAAAAAAAAATTGAACCGACTTCGGAACTTCACTCAGCAAATGCTCTGAAAAGTAAAAAATAACTTTATTCTTTGAACACCATCGATACTACATTTAAACATAAGTTTTGAAGTCGGCGCAAAAACTATAGGTAAAATGATGTTTACTATATTTTGCCAACATTTTCAGAGAAATCATTGAAAATTGAGAGCTGAATATTTGTACCATTGCATAAATATGTATTTTTCAATGAATGCGAATGCGAATAAAGAACCTGGATTCATTTAAATTTATATTTATAGTTTCGAATGATTCTCTTTAGCTTTTTTGCGCCGACTTCAAAACTTATGTTTAAATGTAGTATCGATGGTGTTCAAAGAATAAAGTTATTTTTTACTTTTCAGAGCATTTGCTGAGTGAAGTTCCGAAGTCGGTTCAATTTTTTTTTCAAAAATATTTTTATTGTGCATCTCCAGTTGGGGTTTCATTTGAATGTCACAAGGGGATGCTTTGCCCCTTTTTTTGGAGTTAATCAGTGTTAATTTCAATGCAGATGAATTGGCGCGACCACTTGGCGATATATCGCCAAGCCTTTGGTCGCGAAGTATTTGTCGCCAATTTGGCGACATATCGCCAAGTTGGCGAATTTTTTTTTTATTTGGACTCAATTTGGCGCTATTAGCGATATTTTGCCAATTTGGCGACAAATTTGCGATTTTTTTAAAAACTTTTTTTGGGGGGAGGTTCAATTTGGCGCTATTGGTGATATTTTGCGAAAAATTCACTGAATGATGTTAAAATCGGCGATATTTTGGAGATTAATCATTGTAAAACATTTTTTTGCATTTTTCCGTGGCAAACTAGGGATATAAATGTTTGAATTGTTATCTTACTCCCTCCAAGCACTATTTTAGCACTTAAGGCATCTACTAAGAAATGTACACGTAAAAGGAAGTAGTGTAGGGCCCATACCAAATTTTTATATCATACTTTGAAGGAATTGTAGTTGAATTATAACTAAAATAGAGTATTTTTCTGCTATATTAATTATTTTACAAATGAACTTTTAATTTTATACCACGGGCAAAGCCGTGCGGGTACCGCTAGTTTTGAATAAAAACGTTAATTAAATTATTGAACTGCTTAAAATTCCAAGATATTTATTTCCTACCGTTGCCATTTTGAATTAAAACGTAATTTAAATTATTGAACTATTTAAAATTCCAAGATATTTATTTTTGTCCGTTGCGATTTTAAATTGAAACGTTAATTAAATTGAACTTTTTAAAATGAAAGAGTGTTATTTTTTTCCATTGTCATTTGGAATACGTGTTATAACAAAGTTCTAACAATTGTTTTTGTTCTAATTATTAATGACATATTTTTTCTCTGGTACCATTTTGAAAATGTGTTTTTAAATAAAATTGCAATTGCTGTTTTTAGAAGGGGCTTTTTTTGGCTGCGATCCAAATATTAAAAGAACTTTTTCGTTTAGAATTTTGCAATTAATTTTACAGGAAGAAAGCGGTTTGTAAATAATTATTTTTGGAAAGGAATTTTATTTGTTATTTAGGGAGAGTGCTACGCATGCGCTACTTGACATCGTCTTTATTTTTGAGGAAGCATGTGCAAATAATTCGATTGATTCTTTGATGCAGGAAAGCTTTATAGCAAGCCGCTTTATCGGGGAGTAGTTTATTAAACTTTTCCTTGGTACTTTAAAGGCGAGTCGCCTTGGCGGCGAGTAGTTTTTTGAAACTTTCCTCGCTACTGTAAAGGCGAGCCGGCTTGACGGCGAGTAAACTGTTTAAACTTTCCTCATTACTTTAAAGGCGAGCCGCCTTGGTTGTGAGTAGTTTTCTCAAACTGCCTTCACTACATTACAGCCCGTGCAACGCCGGGCCACGCAGCTAGTTTGATATAATTTAATGTTCATTCGATTTCAAGACATACCACGCACGTGGCCCGGCGTTGCACGCGCACTTCGTGCCCTGAAAGTAGTGAGAAAAAAAATTAAAGAAACTACTCCCCGCTAACACGGCTCGCTTACAGGCGCTTCACGCCTTTACTTTTTTCCTATATAAAAAAAAAATCATTCGAATTATTGAGATGCTTCACGTCTTCAAGATGGTGAGGAAAGTTTCAGTAAGTTCAGCTCGCTCAAAGGAAAAAAGCAGACATAGATACTCAGTTTTTAATATAAGTAGATGGCTCTTCAACAAATAAATGTTTCAAAATATTACCAGTAGCTAGCGATAAAAATTCTACGTAAGTGGCCCGCTTATGAGTTTCGTGTTTGATTTAGTTAAGCCTTCATTCAAAATTCTCATTATCATTGTTATTATACTGTTTCATAGCAACGACGGTTTGCAAGAATGGATTTCATATTTAATCATTTATTAAGCTTAATCGCTTTAAATTTGACTACTTATTAATTGATATCTTCGCTAATTAAAATCGTATAATTATATCAATTGAAACTAATGAAGCTTGAAAAATTACCTATCGATCGGTACCTGGTTCGACTTTCAGGTCATTGGCGTTCAGGAGAAAGAAGCGTGACATAGAAAGATAGTTAGAAAGAAAGATAGTTAGAAAGATACTCAGTTTTTAATATAAGTAGATATCAAGTGGATACACGGTATTTATGTATATTTTTAAATAAAACATATCATTCACAATGCAATAATATATTTCGTAATAACATATCTACTCCGCATGTAGTCGAATATGTAAATACTGGACATTTAGTAGCATACTGTGCAGTTACTGCCGACTGCCAGTCAATTCCGCATGACAATTAGAGTGAAAAGGGCAGGTAAACGGCAGTATCTGCTTTACCTCTCTATGCGCTTGCAAAATCAAAATTCAATCGATTACCCAAAAAATATATCGGTATAAACATATAGTATCGCCTATGTTCGAAGTTCAATGTTTTATTGATCTTTGTGGGAAATCAAAAACGCGTTTCTTCAATTATCTCGAAAACTCATTTTTGCAGATACTGCCGTTTACCTGCCCACGGCAGTATAGTGGTTGGTCGTGAAAAAGTGCTGTTTCCAAATCTTCACATTAAATTAGGACTGATGAAGCAATTTATCGAGGGTTTGTTAAAAGATGGAGACTTTCAAATATGTTTGTTTGAAGTTTCCGAAGTTTTCTGAAGCTAAATTGAAAGAGGGAATATTTACAGGACCTGACATAAGCAAATTTTTATCTTACTCATTGTTTTTTGAATCAATCAATGAATAGAACTGAAAAAGAAGCCTAGAACTCATTCAAGGATGTGGTATAAAAGTTTTTGGGAAGTAGCAAAGACTATGGCTCTGAAAACATCGTTAAGAGGATGTTGGCTGCCTTCAAAGTTCAGCACTGTAGCATGAGTTTAAAAATCCATTTTCTGCATTCACATGTAGACTATTTTCCCAAAAACCTTGGTGGCTTTAGTGAGGAATAGGATGAGAGTTTTCATCGAGATGTGAAAGACATAGAGAGACGTTACCAATGAAGGTGGGACGTAAATATGATGTCATACTACTGTTGGATGCTCAAGTGGGAAACATCGAGATCCAACCAGCGAAAGCGCTCCAATAGGAGTATCAATAAAAAGTAAAAAAATGGTTTTACCGTAAAAAGGAGTAAACACTAAATGTGATCCACTTTTTACCCGACTACGGCAAAGCCTAAAGGAAGGGTTATGTTTTTAGCAGTCTGGCTATGTTTGTGGTTAAGGATGTTCCACCGTAGCTCCTAAACTATTCATTCGATTTTGATGAATGAGGTGCCAATCGATTCGTTTTCGAGTCTCGAGTGTCATAGGCTACTTTTTACTAGAATTTAACAAGAGGAAAGATCGATTATTCCTAGACAAGCACCGATTTTAACCGATATTTTCGTAGCTAAGTGTGTTTCAGTTCAAACAAAAGTAGCAATCAACAATGAATTTTCAGTTTAAGGCTGACCTAGATTTTAGCATGAAATTAGTTAAAAGCAGACAAAATTGAAAAAACTGTTCGGATAATTCCTAGCTCGGTTGAGTATGATGATTTGAGAGGCAGTGGTAAAATAGTACGTAAAATGCTGCCTCTTATTTTGTGTTGGGGTGTCACAGCACACAAATTGCAAGGTTGCACTCTGAATGCGGCAGTAATTGACGTTGGAAGACGAATTTTTACAAAGGGCCAAGTTTACGTTGCATTAAGTAGGGTAAGGACATTGGAGGGTTTATTTATAAGCGATCTGGACCCACGGAAACATTTAAGCAACCCTCATGATTGAGCGTCTTTGATGGAATTGGAAAGGCTGAGAAGTTTTGACACTGCTCAATAAAAATTACCCAAACAACTTTTCATAATTTTTTGTTATGTACATTTAATTTCGTAATGTATATTCATTTGCTAATATACAGTGGAGTAAAATAAAAAAATTGTAAAAGCCTGTAACCCGACTACAAAAAAGCTCTAAAAAGTCAGAAATAATAACAAGTTTAAAAAACTACAACCCGACTACAAAAAAAAAAAAAAAAGCACTGAAAGGTAAGAAACATGGTAGGTGCTATTTAATATCATCGTCTTATTAAATAAAACAAGACGTTTGATATCTTAGCTATACCTGTTTATTTAGTTCTACGACTTGAACCCTCTGCAAGTTCCACATTAACAACATAATTCAATTCAAATGCTGTAGTCGTGCGTTGTCAACTACAGAAAGCAAGCATTTAAACTTGATAAACAAGCAACATATTAGTTTGATCTATATATATATAAGAATGGTAAATTAGCTTATAATGTTATTCTATCAAATTGCTTTTCTAATTCGTATCTAAGTGTGTTTTAGTTCAAACAAAAGTCGCAATCAACAATGAATTTCCAGTTTAAGACTGACCTAGATTTTAGCATGGAAATATTTAAATAATTTTAAAGTTGGAAAGTTATCAATTGATAAACTGTCAATTTTAGACAGTAGGAGGTTGCAAAATACACAACATTATGGTGATGTTATCAGAATCTACCCAACAATAAAACATACAGATCAGTACTAGGGATGCACCGATTAATCGGCCATAATCGGCCACTTTGCCGATTAGTAATAATTGGCAAAATCGGGCCGATTAATCGGCTGAAAAATATTTTTCATATATTATTCTTCAAAGTGTATTTTTACTAGGAAACTATGATGAATAATTTTATTAACAGTAATAATAATCCTCACAGTTGATGAAAAGTTTTTTTTAAATGAATTCTCCTACTTTGAATAAATATACATAGACAATGATGCAACATTTTTCATGTGACGATAGTTTTCTCCTTAGCACAGTGCTTTCAGATAGCCTCTAATTTTCAACGAATACAAGTATTGAATTAAATTGCTACTGATTACTAAAATATATGAATTAAAAGTACTCCTAAACTGGAGTGTTCACCACACACTCCCCTACCCCTCCTTTTTTTAAATAAATTTTTATTTCCAATTAACATAACTAACAATGTGTTAATAATGTTATTGACACTAATATGAAAATTGGTTCTAAGAAATTTGATAAAATATTGAAATTATTTTGTGAAAACTAGGAAAATGGAAAAAAATCTTCTCCCAGAAATAAATTACTAACTATTTCTAAACTTGGAATTGTATAAGAGATAAAAAACAGTGATGGTAAAATTGGTAGTAGAAAAACAATTATCCTTATCATTAATCGGCTCAGCCGATTAATCGCTAATCAGTAATCGGCCAATTTGCTTATCGGTGCATCCCTAATCAGTACAAACGGGAAAAATGTGAAATTCTTTCAAAAGTTACGAAGGTCTACGCTATTCAACTTGGTCTAATAACTATTCAATTATTCAATTAGTCAACTATTCAATTTGGTCGACACATCCACCGAAACCAAGACCTACGGTCGAAATCCTCAAAGTGAACACGTTCCTAATGATCCTAACAAAACGGGAGGTTTAGTAAGTAACCTTCATATAGGAGTTGGTGCAAGAGTAATGCTAAGGCAAAACTTGAATATTAACCTAGGTCTTGTGAATGGCACAATGGGTAAGAGCATCGAATGTCCGGCCGGCTCTAAGGAGGGATCAATTAGAGCCAGGCGAGCTTCCTGCAGCGCAGCTGTGCACGTCAAATTTGATGACAATACCATTAAACCCGACGACAAAATTGATAAAACTGTTCGGATAATTCCTAGCTCGGTTGAGTATGATGGTTTGAGAGGCAGTGATAAAATAGTAGGGTGAGTTCTGGTAAGTGCGTCCACTGGGAATTGTATGAACACTCCTGAAATGGCTTCTGCAACACATCGACTATGATAACTGTCTAATGATAATTTCAATAGGTAGAATTCAGGCCTGGATTCAATAGACGAAACACAATCAGATACAACTTAAATGTCTTCAAAAAAACTCTAAAATAAAGAATTGAGAAGGTTTTGTTTCAATTTCTCTTGTAGTCATACCAAGCAATTGAAGTCAAGAAATGCAAGTTGTTTCTTTTGAGTAATATCTACTAATAACATACATGGGGTATTTTGATCAAATACTCTAACTAAAATTTGTTTATATGACGGTACGCACTTTCCCTTTCTTTAAAGTAAGGTGGGGGTAAGTGCGTACCATTAGGATGGGGCAAGTGTGTACCATTACGTGGAAAATCCGACTCTCGTAATTCACCTTTAATTTTGCTTATAACTCTTTTATAAGCCGATTCAAATCCGACGTCATTTCCATCAAATATTTACATTGAATGCGGCATAAGATTTCAATTTTATTCATTACCTCTGAAATATATTGGCTTTTAGATATCAGTTAGTAAATTTTTCGTTGAAAATAGTGATCATAAGCTATACTTAATTTAAACCAGAATGACAAATGAAGCAATGAAATTAAGTGAAACACTAAATAAGGAGCCAATTGATTCAAAAAACGAAGGTGGAGTAATGAATAAATTATATTTGGGTCATTCCATATCAAGTGTCCCAAATTTCGAAAAAATCCCCATTCGACCCCCTCCGATTTTGATGAAAATTTTTTTGGGTGTACATATAAGACTTGCATGAAACCATACCAAATTATAGCTCTTTAAGCTTTATGGTTTAGCCAATAAAAATTATGGAAAAAAGGCCTCTTTTTCGTGTCTTAAAAAAAATGACCAAATCGTCAAGTTTGTGCTTTTATTGCTCGCGACCTAAGACGATTATCAGGCTCAAATTTGGTGATTCTGATCACTGTTTAGGGTAGAATAGCCTACTTGTGTAACAAAAGCTCCATACACTGTAGATTTTTTGCAATTTGCTGCCAAAGTTGGTAAAAAATCGTATTTTGGTAAATTTTGATCATACGTTATCAGCTTGTATCTGCTGAGAGAATGACTTTCTGAAGCTAATTCTTTCCTCGTTTGCAGCCTGATAGTTCGTCGAAAGGTGTGCAAGTGGCATCTCGATAGCTCAAATAATTGCTGAATTATGCGAGTTGAAATTCCAGTTAAATTTCTTTTTTCTCAATTTTGTCTCAATTTCAAAGGGCAATATCTCAAAAGTGTCATCTTGGATTTTAATTTTCTTTACATCATTGGAAAGAACTCATTTTTCTTAACTAAAAAACGTTATTTTTATTTTTGAGACAAACCAGGTTCAAGGGTTATTGCAGGTCAAAAATGTATACGTCATTCAACGTGAAATCAAAGAAAAAAAGACTTAGACCTCAAAAGTTGATGTCAATTTGTTCTATTAAAATTTACAGGAGCTATTGTACTTATGTTCTGATAGAAAAAACCTTTTTTAGATGTTTTTGAACTTTAGTTTTTGTGTGCGCATCCGTAAAAACTCAAGAAATGGCAAAAAATAAAGTTTCGTTTTTAACAAAAATAATTATCTTCTTATCGCTGCTATAAGAGCTTGAGTCTTTTCCTATGTGTTATTTTTAAGCTCTTGAAACAGAATTTCGGATTATATGTCACTTGGCAAGGTTTTAGGTCATTAGTGTTTCAAGGTCATAAAAAGCATTTTCCCATTTTTCATCAATTTTGTTTATGGGTAAATTGCTATCATAGGCTGAATATCTAAACACATCCTTGGCAGTAATAATGAATGGATTTTCAATTAATACTTATCATATTTTCAATTACTATTGTTAGCATTTATTTACACGGTGGAAATAATTGCAATATTCTACTTTATCGAAAACTTTCGTTATCGCATTTTAGAAAAATGCCTCTGCAGTCCTATTATACATATTTTTTTTTCCACGTACACACCATATTAACTGTTTTATTTATTATTTATCTCATTTATTAATTATTTTTATTTATTTATTTATTTATTTTTTTTGAAAAAGGAAACGATGTTTTTTATGAATTTAAAATATTAATGACACCTTGCCAAGTGACATATCATCCGAAATTCTGTTTCAAGAGCTTAAAAATAACACATAGGAAAAGACTCAAGCTCTTATAGCAGCGATAAGAAGATAATTATTTTCTTTAAAAACGAAACTTTATTTTTTGCCATTTCTTGAGTTTTTACGGATACGCACACAAAAACTAAAGTTCAAAAACATCTAAAAAAGGTTTTTTCTATCAGAACATAAGTACAATAGCTCCTGTAAATTTTAATAGAACAAATTGACATCAACTTTTGAGGTCTATGTCTTTTTTTCTTTGATTTCACGTTGAATGACGTACACAGTTTTGACCTGCAATAACCCTTGAAACTGGTTTATCTCAAAAATAAAAATAACGTTTTTTAGTTAAGAAAAGTGTGTTCTTTCCAATGATGTAAAGAAAATTAAAATCCAAGATGATCCTTTTGAGATATTGCCCTTTGAAATTGAGACAAAATTGAGAAAAAAGAAATTTAACTGGAATTTCAACTCGCATAATTCAGCAATTATTTGAGCTATCGAGATGCCACTTGCACACCTTTCGGATGAACTATCAGGCTGCAAACGAGGAAAGAATTAGCTTCAGAAAGTCATTCTCTCAGCAGATACAAGCTGATAACGTATGATCAAAATTTACCAAAATACGATTTTTTACCAAATTTGGCAGCAAATTGCAAAAAACCTACAGTGTATGGAGCTTTTGTTACACAAGTAGGCTATTCTACCCTAAACAGTGATCAGAATCACCAAATTTGAGCCTGATAATCGTCTTAGGTCGCGAGCAATAAAAGCACAAACTTGACGATTTGGTCATTTTTTTCAAGACACGAAAAAGAGGCCTTTTTTCCATAATTTTTATTGGCTAAACTATAAGGCTTAAAGAGCTATAATTTGGTATGGTTTCATGCAAGCCTTATATGTACATTCAAAAAAAATTTCATCAAAATCGGAGGGGGTCGAGTGGGGACGACTCGTACGCTTGACATGGAATGACCCATTTAAGAAAATTAGGAACATCGTGTGAAAAACTATTTCAATGTACAAGAAAAAAAAAGTACAAGTATCATATCATGATCAATTCTTTTCTTTTTTTTTTGCTCTTTATTTTGTGTTTTTTCTTACTGCTGCTGATTTTAATAAGAAAAATTTTTTAAAACCGTATTTATTCAAAAAAAAAAAAAGAAGGAAAAAAAAGAATTGTTCACTCAGGTCACCTAACGATCTACCATACAAATAGAATTAAAGAAAATCACAGGGGTACGCACTTACAACAACGCTTTGGATGCACATGTCTCATCTTACATTTAAGAAGGGGTAAGTGTGAACCCTGGCTTAAACACAGACTGATTAATGTATTAAAGAAAAAAAAACTATGTAGACTATAAGTGATTTACTAAATAAAAACAACTTACATTTGCTTACTTGGTCTTATTAAAAGGACAGCGGAAGAATCAGACACAACTCTCTCAATCTTCAAATCACAGTTGTTCGCAAGACACGTGGGATATCACTGATTGCGTTTCATTCATGCAAGCAAGTGCTGATCTCTAGTATTAGGAATTATCCCAAGGCAATTACCTAACATATTTAATGTGTGCCAGAAGTTTTTTCCTGCTCATATTCACACAATTTAAGGTGGACGCACTTACCCCGCTTGGTAGGGAAAGTGCGTACCTTAGAATAGGTGTCATAAACCAGGTCACAAAATTTATGCTTATGGTTTATTTGACATATTATATGCTTGAAAATCTTAGTAAAGGATCTGGAAAGAAAACTAAAAAAAAAAATTGTGAGTGTACAAGATTTTTCAACAGAGCAGCATCTTTGAGAACATGAACTTTGAAAAAAAGGGTACGCACTTACCAGAACTCACCCTACGTAAAATGCTGCCTCTTATTTTGTGTTGGGGTGTCACAGTACACAAGTTGCAAGGTTGCACTTTGAATGAGGCAGTAATTGACATTGGAAGACGAATTTTTGCAAAGGATCAAGTTTACTTCGCATTAGGTAGGGTAAAGACATTGGAGGGTTTATTTATAAGCGATCTGGACCCACGGAAACTTTTAAGCAACCCTCATGATTCAGCGTCTTTGATGGAATTGGAAAGGCTGAGAAGTTTTGACACTGTTCAATAAAAAATACCCAAATAACTTTTCATACTTTTTTGTTATGTACATTTAATTTTGTAATGTATATTCATTTGCTAATATACAGTGGAATAAAATAAAAAAGTTTTAAAAACCTGTAACCCGACTACAAAAAAGCTCTAAAAAGTAAGAAATAATAACAAGTTTAAAAAACTATAACCCGACTACAAAAAAAAAAAAAAACACTATGAAAGGTAAGAAACAAGGTAGGTGCTATTTAATATCATCGTCTTATTAAATAAAACAAGACGTTTGATATCTTAGTTATACCTGTTTATTTAGTTCTACGACTTGAACTCTCTGCAAGTTCCACATTAACAACATAATTCCATTCAAATGCTGTAGTCCTGTGTTGTCAATTACAGAAAGCAAGCATTTAAACTTGATACACAAGCAAACATCTTAGTTTGATCTATATATATACAGGGTGAGTTTGATCGAATCTGCCATACGAAAAGGGGTGATAGAAGAGCCCAAGTGGAGTATAGAACCACCCATTAGCGGTGTCAATTCTTAACCGTAACCGAATAATATTATATTTAAGAAAAAAATAACAAAAAAACAAAATTTTGCGAAAAAGACCAATTTCTGAACTTCCTGTCGGACCTACATACAAAATAAGTACACATTTGGAAAGAACAGACAAAATCCTTTAAAATGACACTTTTTTCATCAAGATAGTCGCAATTCACAGAGAGTTACAAGCTTTCAAACACTGAAAACACTCAAAAATGAAATTTCATCAAACTTTTCAGTCAAAAATTTCAGAAACAACCGTATGAGCTACAACCGGTCAAATGCACCAAAAACTTTCCCATTTCACTAGCTTTCAGATGATACAACAGAAAATCATATTGGGCTTCAACTTCAGCAGATATTCTGACTTTTGTTTGAAACAGTATGAAAATCGCCCTTTGTCAGAATATGGAAACCAGCAAAAAGTCAGACTTTTATGTTCTAAATTTTCTATTTCATGTAAGTGTACTGGTTTATTTATTCAAGAAAAGGAAAATTTTATTTCTAAATATTAAATTGTAACACTTTATTAAATTAATAATCACGAGAGAAGATAACACTGTAGAAACAAAGGCAGCATTACTTTAACGCGCTTTTCACAAAAAAAAAAAAAAAAAAAATCAAAATTAAATGAGTTACACTAACATCTATGAGTACATTTACATGTAAGCAATCCTCAAAATTTCCCAGAGCTACTGGAATTATCATCCCCCACACCGGATAAATGCCCTTGGCCTTTTAAGAGCGAGAACTACCGTCGCTCTCTATGAAATGTCATTTCATTGAGTCCATTCATCCTGTCATTTGGGTCCTATTCCTTGGCCACCTAGATCACCAGACCTGACGCCAGTGAACTTCTTTGTTTGGGGATTCTTGAAACAAGCAGTTTACTGCTCAGATGCAACCAGTTTGCAGGAGTTGCGCATTTGGCTTGATGGAGCAGTAGCAAAAATGAGAAATGAAATTTCATTGAGAGCGACGGTAGTTTTTGCTCTTAAAAGGCCAAGGGCATCTATCCGCTGTGGGGGATGATAATTTCAGTAGCTCTGGGAAATTTTGAGGATTGTTTACATGTAAATGTACTCATAGATGTTAGTGTAACTCATTTAATTTTGAATTTTTCTTTGTGAAAAGCGCGTTAAAGTAATGCTTCCTTTGTTTCTACGTGTTGTTATCTTCTGTTGTGATTATTAACTTAATAAAGTGTTACAATTTAATATTTAGTTATAAAATTTTCCTTTTCTTGAATAAATAAACCAGTACACTTACATGAAATAGAAAATTTAGAACATAAAAGTCTGACTTTTTGCTGGTTTCCATATTCTGACAAAGGGCGATTTTCATACTGTTTCAAACAAAAGTCAGAATATCTGCTGAACTTGAAGCCCAATATGATTTTCTGTTGTATCATCTGAAAGCTAGTGAAATAGGAAAGTTTTTGGTGCATTTGACCGGTTTTAGCTCATACGGTTGTTTCTGAAATTTTTAACTGAAAAGTTTGATGAAATTTCATTTTTGAGTGTTCCCAGTGTTTGAAAGCTTGTAAATCACTGTGAAGTGCGACTATCTTGATGAAAAGAGTGTCATTTTAAAGGATTTTGTCTGCTCTTTCCAAATATGTACTTATTTTGTATGTAGGTCCGACAGGAAGTTCAGAAATTGGTCTATTTCTGAAAATTTTGTTTTTTTGTGAATATTTCTTAAATATAATATTACTTGGTTACGGTTAAGAATTGACACCGCTAATGGGTGGTTCTATACTCCACTTGGGCTCTTCTATCACCCCTTTTCGTATGGCAGATTCAATCAAACTCACCCTGTATATTATATATACAAGAATGGTAAATTAGGTTATAATGTTATTCTATCAAATTGCTTTTCTGTAGTTGACAACGCACGACTACAGCATTTGAATTGAATTATGTTGTTAATGTGGAACTTGCAGAGGGTTCAAGTCGTAGAACTAAATCAACAGGTATAGAGAAAATATCAAACGTCTTGTTTTATTTAATATGACGATGATATTAAATAGCACCTACCTTGTTTCTTACCTTTCAGTGCTTTTTTTTTTTTTTTTTTGTAGTCGGGTTATAGTTTTTTAAACTTGTTATTATTTTGATATCAGAGCCCTAAACCTCCCTCCTGCTAGCATCGAAGACAGTCTAAAAATGCTTGTTTTTGAACTTCAATGATGAAAATGTACCACTGGTGCGTCCTTCAGGGGAGGGGCGATCGCCCCTCCCTTGTATCCGCCTCTGTTTATTTTTTACTGTAGTAAACAGTTAGTATGCTCATTTTAGGACTGGGTCTAAGTGACTCGAAATGAAAGGATAAGTTAGAAGCTTGTCATTTAAAATAAGCTTTTTCTCATTTTAAACTTTTTTTACAACTCTTACTTCTCAATTTTGGACTACTATCCAACACTTAAATTTCAGTTTTATGCCACCATTAAAATACGAGTGATAATGTTAAAAAATAAAGAAATTGGATCCAAGTTTCCTTTAAACAATCTAATTGCATTCCCCTATTGCGCAGTAACTTGTCGATTTTTACAAAATCATTTCTAATTGAACTTTGCACACTTTCAGACTTTCCCTCGATTTCGAAACTTGATTTCGCTCGTGAATCAGAGCCTGGGATTTGTACACATCAAAATGCTTCAACCGCACGTTTCTCACACTTTTACCCTTCATCGCGGGGGTTGACTAAGATCCAGCTCTGTCATGAGTCAGCTTGACCTGTCTGCAGCTGAACTTTCGTCTCGAATTGTAGACAAATGGTTTTTTCGAGTTGGGTGTTAACCCAATAATGTGGCGCCGCTTTTCGTTTTTCTGCCGTAATCCCCGTTATTTTCCTTCCCCGTTTTATTACTGCACACATCCGGGGTCAAACGGTTTGGGTGAAACCACCCACCCCCGTGAAGGGCACCCCTCGATGATCGGTTCTGCGGATTATATCGTCTGAATTAATTGCTTCATCTCTGGTTTGTTAGTGTTTCATTTGTTTCTCAAAAAAAGCAGCCCCCCCCCCCCTTTTTTTCTTTTTCTTTTTTTTTTTTTTTTTGAATTTTCGTGCTGTCGTCAAATATATGACTAGGACTTAGGAAACGATAAAACTTTGCAAAATTTTTGAACAGTTAATTGCTCAATTCATTGATGCAGCCTGACATTTGGAGGTACATATTTGCCCCTTATATCCAAGAATTTTTTACTTTTGGCTTTTTATTTTCTTACATTTGAGTATGAGTAACTATTATTCATTTTAACATACAGTACTGTCGGCCCCGCTTAATCGAATATCGTCGGTTCCAAGAAATATTATTCTATTAAGCGGGGTATTTGATTAAGGGGGGGGGGGGTTCCTCATCTTTCCAGATTGAAAACATTTGTCTTAAACTTAATAATAATAAATTAATAGTTAAATAAAGGAAGTAATTGATGCTAATAGTAAAAAGCTTTTGAAATTCACTAATTAAACAACAAAATACTATAATAATTTAGTTTTTATGTTATAAGTATGCATAAAAATTGTAAAAGGGTAACTTAGGACTTGAGTTATAAAATGTTTGTTTTAACATTTTTTTTCACTACATTATTTGTTCAAAAATTACATATTGGTGAAAGACAAGGTCAGAGCCCCCTTGTCTGCAATGCTTGTATTTATTTTTGTTACTTACTTTAAATTATCGTTTCTCGCTACCTGTTGATTTCATTTTTTATAATGGCAACGTCAAAAAAAAGGGGGGGGGGGGTAGAATGTTTTTTTTTTCTCGCCTGTTGTTGACGGCATTATAAAACGACATTATAAAAAATCTTTACGTAAATAATTGCTTGTACTAATTTATTTTTGATTTATTCAAACTTTTTCTCACCACAAATTGTTGCGAAAGTCGATCAATATTATTCGTTTATCCGGGGAAATTATGCGATTAAGCGGGGATTTTTAACATTGCGTCTGTGGGGAAATATTCGATTCCTGAAGGTTTTATTCGTTTAAGCGGGGTATTCGTTTATCCGTTAACCAAAAAGGGGGCGACAGTATCAACTTTCAAACAAAAAACCTAAAACAATAATAATTAAAAATTTTGTGGGGGTGACTTTGCCTGTCACACCCGCTACATGCTCTAATTATTACTTTTAAGTAATAATATTTTGTTAGAAAGGGGATACCTTAAAATAAAATACATAATGGCTACTCAATGTATAAAAATTAAAAGTCAAAGTTTAAAATTCCTGTATTAATGTGGAAATATTTATGCACAAATCTCACATCCATAAACATAGGGTTGGACATCCAAATGTGTCTTAAACTGTTCAAACGTATGCTAAAGCTATAGTGATCTAGTTGATTCAATCCGTATTAACTTCAATATTAGTAATGCATAAATATAAATACTAATTAACTGAAATTAATGAATATTTAATGGGAAAATCAATAATCAAGTAATTAATTCCAATGCTATTTGTAACTCAAAGGAATGCTATTAAATGTTCAATATTTAGAAGCAATGAAAGCTAATTTTTTTCCCAAAGGTTTCTGCTTTATGAGGTTTTTACATAAGATGCTTTAGTGAAAATTCTTTTAAATCATATATTGAAGAGTAATAAATTGTTTGTAGTTAAAACGTAAACATTTGTATTTTTAAACTAGCGGAATTTTTGTCCTAAATTTGCATCTTTAATATTCTGCATTCTATAACCACAAAACATGAAAAAATTTGATAAATTTAAGAAAAAATATCAGCATTTTTCTAGAGTAAATTGGTGTAATTTAATTTCAGATCATAAAATGGCACTATAATCAGGAGAAGAAAAACTACCTCTAAGCTGTAAAAGAGTCTTATGCATACATATTTTTTCTTCAGTTGAAAAATTGCTATTAATATTGCTCTATATTATGAACGCTCTAATTTTCACACGTGACTATACAGGGTGTCCACTCCAATCGTGGACCAATAGCTAATTTCTAAACCGTTAGAGATACGCATATAGTTTATTTAGGAAAAAATCTCCAAATTATGAAAGGAATTTTTGGTCTATTCAATGTTTTTCAAAAAATCAAATTTTGAAAGAGTTACGAAATTTAAAATTTTATACAGCCCCCCAGTCCTATTAATCATATTTAGTAAAACATTCTTGACACTGTAACGTTTAAAACTAAAAAAAAAAATCACTCCTCTACCACAAAAATTGACCGAGTTATGACGTTTTGAAAAATCAAGATTTTGCATTATTTCATGACGTCATCGAGAGATCGCTTAAGGGACCGCATGCGAAATCCTTCAAAATCTTGATTTTTCAAAACGTCATAACTCGGTCAATTTTTGTGGTAGAAGAGTGATCTTTTGTTAGTTTTAAACGTTACAGTGTCAAGAATGTTTTACTAAATATGATTGATAGGACTGGGGGGGCTGTATAAAAATTTAAATTTCGTAACTCTTTCAAAATTTGATTTTTTGAAAAACATTGAATAGACCCAAAATTCCTTTTGTAATTTGGAGATTTTTTCCTAAATAAACTCTATGCTTATCTCTAACGGTTTAGAAATTAGCTATTGGTCCACGATTGGAGTAGACACCCTGTATATGTGTAGAAAAATTAGGTAATTATTGTTTTTAAAATAATTTTACTTATAATTTAAAAATAGAATAAATTCATAGTAGTTCATTCACTAGTTGAAATTTTCAACGAAGAATTGCAACTTCTATGTAATTAGACTGGGTCCAAAACCTTGTCATCTTTGTATAAAAATGGATTGAGCTTTATGTAAAAAATTCGTGAATTCAAGATTAGAGTAAAATTTCTCGTGCGTTCACATACATAAACTATAATTGTTAAATTAACATTCGTGCATTGAATTCATACTTTAAATACAATGGAGCCTGTGAATACATTAACCACTTTTCTTAGCTGTGATTAATTTGAGTCTGTTTTTAAATTAAGTTTTTAAATGAATATTTGATTTTGTTGAAAAATAGAAATTTCTAAACTTTTACTAATTTTCATCTGAGCTTAACCGAGCTAGAGTGCATTTAATTGGAACAATATTTAAATTCAAGGATTAAAAAAATGTATAACAAAATAAAAAGCAGCAATATTCGCTTATCCATATAGAAACTCGTAAACAAATAATACAGAGTATTAAAGTTGACGATTTCAAAAACCCTAAGAAATCAGTCAATATGCAATCTTGATTGCTCAAAAAACCCCAACATTGAATTAAGTCGCACTTTCCCTTCAATGTAGCTTACCCGCAATAGCAGTTCTACTGCAGTGAAGCAGTATCTCTTTTGCCCCAATCCAGTGCGATGGTATTACATCGATAAGCCTTAACAGTGAAAAAATCTCCGTTTGCATATCCAAAAAGTTTTATTTCATGATATAACAAAAATGTATGAGTTTTATAAAAAGAATATTTGATTCATTTCAGGAGTTCTGTAGATTGTTAGTTGTGCTTTTGAATTATTCATTTTTATTTTTACTTAATTTCGAACATAGCTACTGGCTTTTTAAAAACTCAATTGAAAAGTACGTTTATGATATATTTTAATTTCATCGAAATTAAAAATTTCTTCGCAATTCATTCGAAAGTTCTCCATGTTATCAAACTTTTGATAAGTTTTTGTTTACTAAAAAGTCGGAAGTATCCGGGAAATTTCAAAAATTGACAATTTTTCACTTTTCTAGAAAAATGCGCTACGAATTATTCTGTATCTTTTGTCATACATGGTTCCACTCACTTTCCAGCGGAAATGCAATCATTTAGAGAACCTGCGGATGTAAAAAGGTTTTTTTTGAGCGTGTTGCATCGTGTAAAGCCAGGAATAAACTCAATTTTCCAAATTAATTTTTCGTGCGATGTACAAGTGCTCTTAGTGTTTTTTAAAGAATAGCATTTTTATTCACGAAGGTACAAAAGCATTTTTTTAGTGCCGACTATTTCTTGCACCAACAAGTTATTGGTGTTGTAAACCCTTCTTTGTTATTAATCAACCTGTTACAATGATACCTAATATTTTCAGGTGTTACAATATTTCTTGTGAATGAATGGATGAAGAATTGCCACGTTGCTATTTACAATCGCGATTCCCCCGTCGGTGACAATAAAGAACAAGTTTTTTTGCTTATTTATTTATATCCGGTTCTTTCATCGCTTGGCACCGAAATGAGACATCTTTAGTAGAAAAAGAAGCGACAGGCAATGGGGCGTGGAAAAAATATTCCAATTATTAATGACGCCTTAAACGCTGAGCTTGAGCTAGAGTAAACTCTGCTCCGCCTTAAATAAACAAAACTCCAAATAATTTATATAAATAAAGCGATGCTCTCTAAACGAACCGGAGGAAACTCGGCTTCAGCACATTCTCAGCCGGGAGGAAAAAAATCAGGTCGATAAAATTGTTTTTCGTCATTCTTGCGTTAAAACACAAAAGCACTGCTACAAATGAGACGTGGTTGAGGGTTTTTTTCTTTTCTTTTGTGTGGGTGACTAGGCTCCTATATTTAAACTAAAGACGCCGTCTCGATCCTTATCATTTTTCCTTTTGAATGAAATGCATTTTGTGGCTTATTTGAAACAAAGGAGAAGGCTTTAAAAATCTTAACTTTTTTTAAATAAATAGTTATACCAAATTCTGATACATCTCTTTATCTTTGCTTTTAAATTTAGTTTTTTTTTCACTGAGCATGTTTGAAATTTAATTTGCATTACCTATGTTATTTTTATTAGCTAATCCTTTTAACAAGTGCTCTTAATTTCCCTTTATAAACCAGGATAGGAACCAAGAGTGAGCAATGTGATATTTAGGTTTTTCTATTTACCCTATATAAACTC
Source organism: Uloborus plumipes (assembly GCA_038373865.1). Classification (NCBI taxonomy): domain Eukaryota; kingdom Metazoa; phylum Arthropoda; class Arachnida; order Araneae; family Uloboridae; genus Uloborus; species Uloborus plumipes. Next base: position 33,268 of record JAXGGA010013031.1, read on the forward strand.
TACTCAAGGGTAAATGGAAACAACTAAGTTATTTCATTCTTCTTACGTTTTAGAAGATTAAAGTTTGCTGTAAATTACTTTTGCTTCTTGAGCTATAAAACTGATTGTGCACAGTGCGATTTTAACTGTTCATAATATTATGTCAGCTTCATGAGGAAATAAAGGGAGGGGGGTTCCATTTATTCTAGTCTCCGAGGTAAAACAAGACATGACTTTAGTTGTTGTAAAACAGCCATTAAGTCAAGTAAGTCAAATTTTTCATTCTCAACAGCTCTCAGAAAGTGTGGTCCCGAACATAATGCACAAAATTTTATGTCTGAAATTATTCAAGAGGAGGGGAAGGGACTTAAAGTTGATACAGTGCATTTCTTTTTCCACTTACCCCAACTGGCTCTATGTTAGTGTTAGTAATAATACCAACAAAAAAGGTTCTTAATATCTTTTCCAGGGTTTTTTAGAAGTATCTTAGCAAATCAAGAAGATTTAATTCACTATGAATGGCGTCAATAATTTCGCGGAGCGCAATACTATTTCAGGGATTAATGCGTAAAACTTAGTTGCAATTCGTTTGAATATCAGTATAACGTATTTTGTTAAGAAAATAGAATCAAACGTTTTATATACTGCTTGATTAAAATAAAAAGTCATCTTAAGTTTACTATTCTCCATTATTTTTATTTATCCACTTAGTTTCTAGCAAAATTTACTGCTTTTCCATCACATCATATGAATTTCATTTAAAAGATTATAAGAGAAGAGCTAAACATTGACATTTTCCTGTTTGTAATTTAAAAAATACCAACAAAGAATTTCAACTGAACTCAAGAATTTTCGTCTGCGGAGACAGACGTAATTCTTCCCCAACACTCCCCCATGTTTAGGCGTTCACGCAAGCATCTTCTGCGATGCTATTTTTAGCTACTGATGATATTTGGTTGTTATGGGCGGAAAAGGAAAGGGGTGAATAATGGAAAGACTGAATTTCTTAATTTCTCAGTACTTGAACGCTTGGTACTGCCTGTAAAATTTTGACGGATTTTTTTTTTTTTTCTCCCTTTCTTTTTTGTATACCTAAGAAGATTTTTCTCCTTGCGTTTAAGCTTGAGAAAATGGATAATCAGCCGAGTTTGGGAGAAAATTTTCTTCAAGTCTTTTTAAGGGAAGAGTTTCATCAAAAATCTGAATGTATATGTGTTGAAAATGATAAAAAGTGCTTTGTTCTAAAATGTGAGTAAAATGAATAGTTGACGTAAATGAAACACAAATTGTCCAAAAAATATTTGATTCTTGTGCTTTATTTAAGCATTTGCTTGACAATTTGCGCTTTTTGTATGCTAGTTTTTTCTTTTACCCTCAAATCATTATATTAGCTGAACAGAGTAGGTAGAGTTTGTGGAGGAAAGGATTTATTAGTATATCATTTAAATCAGTTGATTCATATTTTCATGCCAGAAATTGCATGTAATTCATCTGGAGCAAGTTTGTGCAGCCTAAAGTGACATCACACTCGTATCCATCTTTGTGCGAGTTTTTTTTTTCCCCACGTAATTCTAATCTCCCAGTCACAGTGCAGATGATTTTTTCTGATACTATTATAGTGTGAACATCTATTATATGCATTTTTTGAGACGGCACGTAGGAAAAGTTTTTGAATTCCCCGTAAAGTTTAACACTTAACCACCCGCAAACCCACCAGGCGACTGACACTTGTATCCGTTATTACTGCAAGTAAAAAAAATCTGGTATGGACCCCACACTACTTCCTTTTACGTGTAAATTTCTTAGTAGTTGCCTTAAGTGTTAAAAAAAGTGCTTGGAGTGAGCAAGGTAACAATTCAAATATTTACTCCCCTAATCTGCCACGAAACAATGCAAAAAATATTTTGCAATGGTTAATTTTCTAAATAATGCTGATTTTAATATCATTCAGTGAATTTTTCGCAAAATATCGCCAATAGCGCCAAGTTGAACCCAAATTCGAAAAATATTTTTTTCGCCAAATTTGTCGCCAACTTGGCGATATGTCGCCAAGTTGGCGTCAAACGGCGACCAAAAGCTTGGCGACATATCGCCAAGTGGTCGCGCCAATTCATATCACTTGAGTCTGCATTGAAATTAACACTGATTTACCCCAAAAAAGGGGTAAAACACCCCCTTGGGAACATTCAAATGCAACCACAAGGGGAGGTGCACAACTAGACCATCCTCAGAGCCTACATACCAAGCTAGAAGCTTCTACGGCATATAGTTTTTGAGTTATGCGACCCACATACGCACACACGTACATACAGACGTCACGAGAAAACTCGTCGTAATTAACTCGGGGGTGGTTGAAAAAAAAATTTCGGCTGCTTATATGTTGCTAGGTACATATACACGTGCTGACAGGTCAAAAAAACTAAGGAATTTTCATTCGGGGGTGAGCAAAATCAAAATTTAGACTCAAATTTGAGTGATTTTTTTTTCGCGATCACAATACTTCCTTTACTACGTAAAAGGAAGTAATTAATCAAATGAATTGACTTTGCACAATACCCGTTACCTCCAGGACTATTAGTATGCTGCAAAAAAATGAACTGCTGTTTTTACAGTATAATTCTGACAGCCGAGGTTCCAATTTAAAATAGTAAAATGGACAGTCAAAACTGTAAAACAAGCAATTTTAGTTTCTTACTGTAAAGTAAGAAATTTTACAGTTTATTGCCGTAACGATTAGCAGTGTTATACCGAAAAAACAACAGTACAATACTTGCAGCAGAGGTTCCAGTTTAAAACTGTAAAATCAGCAATTTTACAGTTTAGTACTGTTAAGTTCGCAATTTTATCGTTTATTACTGTAAAATTAGCATTTTTTACAGTTTATTACCTTAAAATTAGCTGGGTTATACTGTAAAAACAGCATTTCATTTTTTACAGTGTAGAAGCAACTTTCTCCTTATGCTTGTAAAAGCTACATAGATCTGACAATGTTTTGTTATTGAAAAAAAGGGGGGGGGGTGCGGGGAATTCGTCGCCTTGGTGCCTTGAGCAACATTGACATTAATATGTTTCATTTACATTTTGGAAGGTAACTGCAGATCTCACAGGGCGATGTCTAAACAGTCTCCCTCTCGTTTCGCACCACACCTTTTCGTTTTGTGTGACCGCTCGTGATAAGGAACGTAAGTCAACAGAGATAAAACTGAGTGTTTTGGCGGTCGTTTAAGTTTACCTATAAGACTGCGATGACCTGGGAAGCCGATTCTAAATGGGGTACAAAGGCGAAGTTCGTTTACTTCTTGGCGCCTTGCATTTCCTCCCTTCTGTCTTATCTCTGGAAATTTTTTTAGCGATTGTGCAAAGCATATTCATTCGAAAGTACATGAGAATGCGGTGATAAAAAAGTTCCCT
>JAXGGA010013032.1:0-36656 GCA_038373865.1 Uloborus plumipes
TGAGCTCGTGCAATAAAGTTTAAAAAAAAAGGAGCTATTTGAGCACATGTAAATTTTCTATCCGTCTCCAAAATAAAAAAAAAGACTTTATTTCGTTAGCTAAAATATAAACACATAATTTTACCTAGAGTTCAAGCAAATTCTGTGAAGCAATTAGAAAATGCTAATACAGTGATGACAACTATCAGTCAATACTTCCTTTAAAAAGAAAGATCCATATCGTTAAAATACGTTTGAAATCATTCGAAACTACCAGAGCTTAGTATTTTACAGTTAAAGACACAGATAAAATAATCACTTGCAACATCCATTCCAAAAGAAATTGACGATTAAAAAGCAATAAATAAATTATAAGTTCCATTAAAATGTAAAGCAAATCAAAGCAATATTTTTAATTATAACTGAAAAAACAAAATCAGACTATATTTATTTAACAGGGAGAGTATTTCGATTTTATTCATTTTCAATGAGACAGAAGGGCTTGGAACGCTGATGTGTAAGGGCCGAATTCAAGTGAAACACCATTGCAATCGCTTCGAGGCGATCGCAATAGACCAAAATTGCAATCGCTACTGGAAGTCGAATTACATTAGAATCACATCTCGTAGCGATTGCAACGTTTCACTTGAATCCAAATTTGGGAATTTGCGATTGCATTGGTGAGTTACGATCGTCCGTGTTTCACTTGAATTCCTGCCTAAATGTGTTTTAAAAAAAAGTGTGTTTAAAAATATAAAGAATAAAATAAATGAAACAATCAAAAGAACTAAAAGGCATAATCGTGGTTATTAAACAAAAGTTAATTTCCGTTAAGAAAATAAATTCAATTCCGCCATAATATTTTAATTTTATTATTAAGCTTAACCAATTCGAATTGTTTGGCTTGCTCAAAGCAAGCCTTGAATTCCGGAATTCTATAAATAATTATTACAGCTCTTCTAATACTCGCGAAAACTTCAAATTGACATCATTTGTAGCGGAAAGTTCCAAACTTTCGAATGACATAAAATTTGAAAATGTATATGAAATCAGTCTCCACCACTTTATCATTTTTTTTGTAAAAAATGAGCTTCAAATTAGAATAGAAAAAGAACAAAATCAAATTTTCGAAAAAACGCTTCGAAGTGCACACCCCCATTAGGGTGGTTCACAAACCTATGGTAAAAAAAAAACTTTGTCCTAGAGGTCACGGCGGTGGCTCATTTTTTACCTTAATCCACCCTAATATACTGCCAAAATTTCAAACTCCTACTTAATTAAAAAGACGGTGCTCAAAGCTCAAACAGTTCTCCAGTTTTTGTCAATTTCAAACGTTTTTTGGTTGAGCGGCAAAAAAAAAAAAAAAAAAATCCGGGTGTTTGCTATCATTTTTGCTGATTCTTATGTTCAATGATCCCCTGAATCCTAATATGACCACCCTTTCCTCCCATTGCCTCCCACTTTTCGAAAATAGCGCCCCCCTCCACTCCTATTTTCATCAGATTTTGACAATTTCATAGATATTACTTAGAGGGGAAGGAAGCAGTATATTTACCAATAACATTTTTCTATAGGGCTAGAGAAGTGAAAAAAATCAAAGTCATAAACACTTTTTGCAAGTTAGGAGACTCATGGGGGTATCCCCCCCCCTTCCGTAAAATATTTAACATATCATCAACAACTCATTTTTTCCAGCTTCAAAATGTTACACTTATTTTTTGATGCAACACAATAATATTGGACTGCTTCTATGACTCCCACGACCGAAAATTTTTTCAAGCTGTAAATTTTTTTCTAAAATCTTGGAAACATCGCATGTTACATATGAGTCGCACCGCAGATTTAACTCAGTAAAGAACCTTTCAGTATTATTTATATTCATTCCAGTTATGTTCGAGTGATTACCGTGAAGGGGGAAACTGAGATCATGTTTGGATTTAGTAGAGCATATTACATAAGAAACAGCAAGAATAGTGTCAGATACATTTAAAGTTCATTTTGTGCCAAGCAGTTGTTATACTGAAATTTGCTAGAAGTTTTTAAATAAAGCCAAAACATTTAAACTTATTGCTATGCAATTCAACTTTCTATGTATATTAATGTATAGATATATTTTTTTTTTGAGGGAGAGACTTTTAGTATTGAATATTTTATTGTTTCAGCAAGGATAAGCACTCAATTTTCTTCAACACGGGTAAAAGAAACTGCTTATTGTCTTCATTATTGAAAAAAATTCTGTTAAATTCTTGAATCATTTGAACATTTTCTTCAGTAACGTTATTTACCATTATTTATTTATTTTAATTTTTTTCTTTTAATTCTGTGATTAATATTACCTTTGCATTCGTTGCGGCGTAGGACGAAGAATGTTAGAAAATAATCTCTAATATTCATGTTTGAAAAAAATCCAATTGTTCTGTACTACACTTGTTATATTTCACATCTTTATTCTTATAATAACTTGCTTTTCTTTCACTAGAATTTGATACGAAAAACTAAGTCAAACTAATTAATTCACCAGAAAGGTGTCACAAGTACTTTAATAAAACTGTCCTGGTTGTTATTTCAATTTCCAGGTCGTTCATATCTTATAATGTTTTTTCCAAGTTCAGATATTCCCAGAAGTTTTAATAGCAAATGGAGCATCTATTAGTGTTCAATCTACATTTGTTGTACTGCACAGAAATGCTCTGAAACTGTAGAAAGTGTTGTACCTAGGTTATTTCTCTCATGATTAAATGAGAAATCTCTTTCTTATTTAGAAACATAAATATTTTGAGGCGTATAAGAGACTGGATTTTCTCAGGTAGGCTCCCTATTTGTCTGATAACTCAATTATCTTTTTATAATCAGCAAGAGTGATCATAGATTTATCTATAGATTTATAAAAAGCTCACAGTTGAAGCTTCAAACTTGTTAAAGTATTTTTTAAGTTCTATGTGCAACATTCTTTTTTTTTTTTCAATTCTTTGCCAAACATTGTTTCGCTTTAAAGTTATTAAAAAGAATAGAACTTGTGAGGAATATGATGGCCAAAGTAAGCATGATTATCTTTGCCTAAATTTCAGATTAGTTCTATGCCAGACTAGCTACAATTGTTTATTTTGTGCAATTAATTTTTATAATTTAATTCATTCTTCTTGTGATACTGTTAGCACTATTAGTTTAAAACTTTAAATCATGCAATTTTTTTCTCTGCATCCCACGACTTTAAAAACATAAAACACATTTTGCACAGTTCTTCCACAACTCTATTTTGGCAAGCGTAAGTTTTGAAAATCATCGCACAACATGTAGACAAGTAGTACTGCAATCTACATTGTATGCTGCGATCTACTAAATAATCAATTGTCAAAGGTGTTGCTATATAGAAGAAACTCTCCAATTGTTTGAACTAATATTTATGCGTTGGAAAATGAGAATAATGGGAAAGAAATATCTTCCAAGAAAATGGTCTATTTAGTCTGAAAAACTCGAAAATTGTGAAAATTACGAAAAAGCGGAAAAATGAAGGGTGTTTGAGCACCATCTTCCATTAAGGGTAGGGAGCTGAAATTTTAGGGGAGTGATCTCATACAAAAATGTAAAAAAAGTAGGGTGCGCCTTGGTCCGTAGCAAAAAAAAATTTTTTTGAACCACCCTAACCCCCATGCTATAAACTAATTTTGTGCCTAATTTCATGAAAATCGACAGAACGGTTTTGGCCCTACGTGTGTCACAGATAGACAGAAAGAAGGAAGGAAGGAAAGAAAGCAAGATAGACAGACAGACCCACCTGCAGTTTTATTATTAGTAGAGACATGTGTATTTCCTTTGTTGACTTTGAATAATAAATGCTTCAAGGATGTGAAGAATTTTCTGCGTAACATTACAGCTTAAAATAATTTTTTTTCGCACAATGTTAAACATATTTATCAACATCAGCAAAATGATTCCAACCTTAATTTGTGCTTAAATGAACACAAATGGCATCACCCTTTCCGGAGAACTGCATATTAGAGTGAAAACGCTGTCATGTTCGATAATTTTCTGCTACTCAATGTCGAACTTTATGCTTTGTGGGCAGTTCTACGAGCTCGTTACGAATGACTGAGTATTCTTTTGTCTTTCATTCTTGGTAGAATCGCTTGCTAACACTGGAAAAGTGTTTAACTGCATCAGTGATTCTGTTTCAAATAGAAAATATTAAGAAAAGAAGATTTTACGTGTTTATTTTATGGTATAGTTAACAGTATTATGTTAGAAAGGCTGTGGGAAAATATGTCTTTTTCGGAATTGCTTGCCTTTTATGCTAACGGAGAATTTTTTTGTCGCAATGTTTTTGAAATTTTCTTGTTGATGAAGTAAAAGTGTTTTGTCAGTTTTTTTTTTTTTTTGTAAAATCACGAACAAAATGAAGCTTTAAGCTTTAAAGTATTTATTTTATTGCAAATTTAGAGGGATTTTTCAATTTTTTTCAATAATTTTTGAAAAAAAAAAAAAAAATAGATAAATTTATAACATAAATAAATAAATTTCAAAAAGTTAAAAAAGCTTCTTTATCTAGTATGAGATAAAAATATCTATCGTTTCCTCCAATGAAAAAAAGGAACGATGATGCAACTAATGACCAACGAATTCTTCAGTATTTGTAAAGACAGATCAAATTTAAGTTTGTAGAAAAATTGTTACGATTTATGTCAGAGTTCATATAACCAGCAAAAGTACATTAAGATATTCATGAAGATTACTGCAATTAACCTAGTTTCATATCTCTGGTGGAAAATGAAGACACCCCTTTCGTTTAAAAAGAAAAGAAACTCTGAATGTAAATTGAATATTAATTTACTGTAATGCGCTTACTGTCTCATTCGGTAAGTGTTTGATTTTTATAAAATTCGTAATTATCTCTAGGATTTAATTGGAATATTTTTATGTATTAACGAAATTTCTTTTCAAAGCGAATGTAGAATAGTTGGAATAATTAAGATTAAGTATGTTGTTAGGGATAAATGTTTATATTGTTTCGTTTAGCTGTTTCAGTAATGTATGTTTCATATTTAAAAGACTTTTCATAATCCAAATAAATAAACACATCTAAAATAATTAATATTGTAGTAATTTTTTTTAATACCTTAGCTTCGAGTCAGTATTAATATTGTTCCTTGAAATTATTGCTTAAGTATGATTTTTACAAAGAGAAAACAGCGATAAAGTATTTAATGAGCTAATATTAGTGTTTATACTAATGTTTTCAATGAAATTCGTACATAAAACTATAAACCATTTTAATTACATTCAATGCACAAAGTCACATATTTTTTTGAACTTATTCAGCGAAAATGAATTCGTATAATATTAGCGTAATTTTTTGGAACATTTTGAACGCCTGCATTTTGTCAATATGTAGGCAAAGACATCGAAGAAATAAACCATGCCAATGAATTATATAAGGTGTTTTAAGGTGTTAAGATGCCTGTAAATTGCATTGATCTTAAAATAGAAGAAATTCCTTTCACAATCTATGGTGAATTGCCCTGAAAGATTAAGAAATTCATGTATCCTAAACCATATTACTGAACTAAGTTTAACATTGCCAAACCAGTTCATTCATGTATTACCAAATTATTTATTTCGAGGCAGCCAACATGTACACGAGTTAATCTTTCAATATATAATAATACCTGTAAATCAAAGCCAAACCTACGTAAGTCCTATAACCACTACTTTTCAAGAGAGCGTTAAAACTTTTATCTGGTGCATTTTAAAGTCGGAATTGGCGCTCTTATAACAATGGTAAATCATTATGAAGGACTTTTTAAGTAATCTTTAAATTAGTTTTAAAAAAACTTAAAAATACGCTTTTAGATGCACAGATGCACTTGTAATACATCAACAAGTAATATACTTTAGCCTTTAGTATAAATAATAGTTTAAATATATTACTTTTATATTTGTAAAGAACATGGATTTTATCTTTTATTCAGAGTTACATACATACATACATACATACAAAGAAACCCACATGTAAAACAAAGTAAAAGAATATTAAAAAGGATTACGTCTTCGTGGCTCAATGAGGAATATGAAAAACGCTATTTTTGGATTTACGTTAGTCTGGCTCTGGGGTACAAATTTTAGTCGTGTGTGTGGGATCATTGTGTTTATTCAGGCAACTTTTTAAAGAAATGCAAAATGTTGCTTGATTCAAAATGTTGAATCAAGTTATTGAAATACCATGCAAAACTAAACAATAAAACCAATTTTCTTTGACTGATACGATTATACTTAAGTGTATATTGTTCGCAGTTTTGCTTAAGTGCTTGTTATCATCAAAGAATTAGAATCAGATTCAAAATATTATTTAGTTTATATTTTTTCGTTTAGCCTCCACAAAATCAAAAACTTATCCTTGACTTTTATCTAAGGGTTCAAGTTTATTTTGCCACTCTGCTGCTGTATACATCCGGAGGGAGAAAAGAAGCTTTGAGAAAAACACATTTGATTGTTTAAATGACTGATTTATCTGTGATATTTTGTTTTCTCCGGCGAAAGTGATGATGAGCTGTACTTGTCAAAAGCACTTTTTAGCAGCCGATAAATACTTTGTGAAGAAGAAGCCGAATCAAAAGGCCCATTTTGTTCTGACCTTGCGATAAGTATTACAATGTATTGCTTATCTGTCCCCCCTTCCGTTTTTATAGTTGAGTACAGCTCAAATGTAGGGCAGTCTGAGCAGCGATAAATGGACGCTTTTATGTTGGGGCGGAGATGCTTTGTACACATTAGAATTTCTTCCCTTATTGGAAAGACATATCATTATTTTATTTTTCATGTTAATGTCCCCTTAAGCATCTACTTTAACAAAAAGTAATAGAATATAGAACATGAAATCAAATTTTATTTATCATATAGATTTCGCGAGAAATGTGTTGGTAAGACACCTCCCCGAAACAATAGTCTGGTTACGGCCCTGGTGGAAAGCCTACGCAGAGCCCCCGACTCGTGCTCAAACACAATCAAATATTGAAATCCGGGACCCTGTTATGTGCTCAGCTCCATGCGAAGGGTTTGATATCTGTGTTTGAAACGTTTCTCTGAATCGAGTAGCTTATCAAAGAGCTGCTATATTCAGAATTCGAACGATTGATGGAAGGGCGCGGGTGTGACAGAGCCGCGTCATTCTGTATTCTGCATTCTATCTTTCCGAGAACATGTGGAGTTGACAATAGGACCCTTTTAATATTTCAGAGACTTGGAATGTGTTTATGTATAAAGCCATTGAGGCGGAATTTCGAACTCCCGAACTCGGTAGTCGTAAGTTTTCAAAGAACAAATTTTAATGCTTAAGTGTCATCATGCAGAGCAGAATAGTAATAAGTTGAACAAAATGGTGCACTGCAAAAAAGAAACTGTGTCTTTACAGTTTAATACTGCCAGCCGAGGTTCCAATTTAAAACTGTAAAATGCATAGTAATAAACTGTAAAACTAGCAATATTACAGCTTATTACTGTAAGGTTAGAAATTTTACAGTTTATTGACGTAAAAGTTAGCATTATTATATTGCAAAAAATATCAGTATACTACTGGTAGCCGAGGTTTCAATTTAAAAATGTAAAATGCACGGTAATAAACTGCAAAATTAGCAATTTTAGTTTAGTACTGTAAAATTAGTAATTTTGCAGTTTAGTACTATAAAATGAGCAATTTTACAGTATATTACTGTAAAATTAGAAATTTGTACAGTTTATTACTATAAAACTAACTGTTTTATACTGTAAAAACAACATTCATTTTTTACAGTGTGATGTCCATTGATGCATCGAATTTTATTAGAATGTTTTAAAATATCACTTTTAGACACATGATACATTTTTTTTTCAACAATTCTTTCGTTATTTTATAGTACCAAACTTAACTTATTGCTTCTTCCAACCTCTTTGATACATTTGTACAAAAAAAAAATCGGTTTGATTTCAAAAATACTATTTTTGTGACTTATCTTTAAAAAAAAATTATAGATTGCTCAAACTTGCGATATTTTAGCGAAGAAGTGTGTATGAATCAAAACTTTGGTTGCGTATTTTACTCACTGAAAATAGGAGATAAGTCTTAAAATGTTTGACTTAGGTATTTTTACACTATGCATTTTAAATAAAATTTTAGCATCGTGAAAAGTTGGAAAAGAAGCAGTTGAAATAAAAAAAAGTATTTGAATATTTTTTTTCTTCTTTTCTTTAAATACAAAATGTCAAACATTTTATATGTTAAAAATCAAAATTATGTCATATGTTTTTTTCCTTCCAGCTTGTATTTCAACGACGGAATATAACAATTCCATTTTAAATAAAAGTTTACCATCGTGAAAATTGGGAAAACAAGCGACTGAAATTAAAAAAAATATTTCATTGTTTTTCTTTTCTTTTTTTAAATACAAAATATCGAACATTTCAAATGTTATAAAAATAAAAATTACACGCATCTGTTTTTTCCCTTCCAGCCTACTTTTCATCGTCAGAAAATTGTTATCATTATTAATACTATTATTTTGCTGAAATTGATTAATAATATGGTCTTCACCCATTATGGGACATTTTTTACTACTATAAAACGAATATCAATCTCGTAAAAAGTATTTAAGAGTGTTTCCAGCTCTTGAGGAAAAAAAACCCCGCAGCAATATCTTTGCTTTTGTTTTAGTGAAATAGAAATATTCCAAAACAGTTTTCAAAACTTTTTTTTTCAAGAGGGCGGCATTCTTTTGTTATTGTTAAACAATAAAACAAATTGTGAAAAAAAAAGACAAACAAATTGCGTATTTTCCGCATTAGTTGCAACTACCTTACAATCTGTCTGTTACAAAAATACTTTGGACTTAGGAATTTTTCAAGTAGCTTTTACTTGCATCCCAAAGACTCAACGCATATGTGCTAAATTTTTGATAAATGATGTTTCAGATCTGTCATTGTTCTTATTGACTTTTTCTTAATGCTCCACGGTCTGACAAAATGGAAAGAAACCTTTAATTGATTTTCTTAAAGTAAGCGTTAAAGAACTGCCCACGTTCTGGGATTACTTCTGTTGAAATCGGCAGGAGTTTAATACTTCCTTATTTGATGAACACAGATTTTCCCATATTAAACTCATGCTTCTCACACTGCAGTTTATAGAAGATTATACTTAAAAAAGTAAGAAAGGGTAAGAGAAGTGTAATTGAACAACTCTTTTACGTCTCTTTTTCATGATATTACTATCTTATTACCTGGCGTTGCCCGGGTGCTTCTTATTAATACAACATAGCTCTGAAAAATTATTTGACTGAATTTTATCCACATAGACATACTTATTTCATGCTAAAATGAAAAAGGTGAGCCTTAAATTAATTGCCCCTTTTTTTCATTTCAAACATCCAAAAATCCTAATGCAGAACTATAAAAATTCTCTCAAATTTTCATACATAATTATATGTATTACTATCTTATTACCCGGCTCTGCCCGGTATTGCATTACGTTTAACTTTTTTCATACTAAAATGAAATAGGTGAGTCTTAAATTAATAATTCATTGCTAATCGTAATCTTTGTTGGAAAATACTCATATTTAAATGTGTTAAATTTCATCCATTTGTATGCTTAAAGACTTTGAAAGAAAATGGCCATTTTGAGACAAAAGAATTCGAATTTTGAGCTTTTTAGGTTTCTTAAAATTTCAAAACCCCGCCTATGTGAATTTTAGTGCATCAAGGAACCTCTGTGCCTTGAGTTTGATGAAAATCCGACGAAAACTGAATTTGTATAAGGAACAAACATACAACCATATATATAATATATATATATATATATACATACGTCCATTTTTATATGTATATATAAAACCTACACAGGTTAAATTGTATTGTTATTTTTTGTTAAAGAGCAAGAAAGTAATTTGCGCTGGGCATTTGTGAATATAAGGACTAATTTACTCAAAAATTTGTTTTCAAGACTTAGAACAGCTACATCATTGACAGAAGCTATTTTTCAACTTTCTTCCATATTCAAAGTGGAAATTATACAAATAAAATATCTCCTCGTATTTTTCAGTTATTGCATGCTTGGCATTTCTAAACTACCAGGAAAAGCGTTTGTTATGAATGAATAAGAAAAAAGATTCCACAAGGACGGATAAAATTACTGCCTTGATAGCTTAAAAACAGATTATAAAAATACTAAAAAATTTTACTTTTGAGGAAATTGTTAAACATTCAGTATAATTTTGGCTAGGTTTTCTAATTTTACCATAATAGACTAATTAGACACTTACGAAAATCCTGAGCTATATTTTAAATAAGTAAATAATATTTCATATGTGTAATTCAAATCGTTGAATCTAGGTAAATTGGAAACTATAATATGAGTAAATAAAATAATTTAAAAAAGACCAGGAAGAGGGTCTCCTGTATTCAAATAGAATTGTATTAACTGTAAAATTTAAACAACAGACAATATGGACGTCCTCAAAACATGTACTGTAAAAAATGAATGTTTTTTCTACAGTATAATACAGCTAATTTTACAGTAATTTTTGTAAAACTGAAAAAAATCATTTCAAAAGAATAGTCTAAAACAAGTTATAATTCATTTTAATGAGCGTCGATCAAATACAACAAACTTCCGATTATCCACGGAATAGGGTGGCAAGGTAACTAAACCGCGGAAAAGCGAATACCACAGATATTCCGAATAATAGGTAAAAACGATATTAGTGTATGCAATGGCTAAAAAACTTAATAACACAAGACATATATTTAAATCTATACACATATCAATGAGTGTATGTATATTTGTATACATATATATACATGTATTTTTGTAAGTTTGTTCCTTATTCAAATCAACACAGTTTACGTCAGATTTTCATCAAACTTAGCGCAGAGGTTCCTTCATGAACTAGAATTCACATAGGCGGGGTTTTGAAATTTAAAAAAAAAAAAAATCCAAAAAGCTCAAAATTAAAATTGTTTGTCTCAAAATGGCCATTTTCTTTCAATTTTGAATACATAGAGTAATAGAGATAAGCCTTCAGGCAACAAATTGACAAAATTTAACACATTTAAGCATGAGTATTTTCCAACAAAGGGTACGATGAACAATGAATTATCAATTTAAGGCTCACCTATTACATTTTAGCATGAAATAAGTTAAAAACAAAAATTTTTCCGGAATCTACTGTACTTTACTCTTCCTCGCTGGGAAAAAAAAGTGCACTGAGGGAAGACAAGAAATATTCCCTTTGATTAGTAATGCAGTTAGCACGTAACCCAACGAAAGTGTATAACTTATTCCAGAGTTTCCGTAAGGGGAAAAAAATCGGCAACAGTCAACACCCTCGGTTCTTCGAATGCCTGATTACACCCGTGTCTCGCCCTTGATAGGGCAATCCCACAGAAGCGTAAATTTGTCAACACTGGAAATGGTCTTCCACGCTTTGGTAAACTTAACAAAACGATCTTACCATTTGTCCTTCGAGATGAGGATACGCCCTAGCGCAGTATCGTCTCGGTTCAAATTACATCAGCAAGATGCGTTTTTTTTTTTAAATTTATTTTTTATCATTGGTTTTCGTTTTATGTTTGCTCTCCTTTGTCTCAGTAAATTTACCGTTATTTCCTTCAAGAATGAAAATCATAAAAGTTGTCTTCCGGTGATTTGAATAAGGATGGTAATCTTCTCTTTTGACAGATTTGCCATTAAGTTTTATTTATATCAACAACGAACGATGTTTTATCAAATAGAAAGCAGAATAGTGCAGCATCAATAGAGCACAAAAAAACGAGTAAATTATTCAAAGTGCGCACCATGTGGTCTTTCGTTAGTTATGATATTTTTACTTTATTATTGTTGCGTTATCTTGGGTTTTATCTGTTCATATTGCGCGTTATTTAACAGAATTTATAAGGTTTCAAGAGACGAAATATTTTTGTTTTCTATGTTGATGTCACGCATACTTTGAAAGAAAATTCAAAGTTTCCGGTTCTTACTTAATTTGTTGGCTCAAATACGAGCATGTTTATTTAAGAAAATTGCGCTTACTCATTCTGTATGATGTCTGAAAAAAATGTATTTCACACACTTTTCCATAAATTAATGAAGGAAATAACTGTCCATGCTGGATGTGTGTCGGCCGTCTTTGACCCCACCTAAGAGATCTAGAATTTTGCGATTTTGTTAATAAATCTCTTGGTTAGTCTAAAAGTTTTTTTTCCAGACTTTGTGCATGCTCTTTTGTAATTCAGTTAAAAACAAAATATTAAACTTTTGAAGATACTTTTGCAATTTTTATAGATTTTCAAAGTTAGTAAAAAACAAAACAAGTTTAAATTTGTTCGAAACTACAACGACAATTAGAATGCACTTAATAATTATTTTAAGCTCATCTAGAAATTCGAAAAGAAAATTGACGAGTACATTACAACTACTTTAATCTCGCGCAATTCACTAAATGTGTAATTTATTAGCTGAAAGAGAACGCTACATATACCTTCAGAAATGTTCGGGGCTGTAGCTCGCGTGCAAGTACTACCTAGCAAGTAATGCAAAAATGTTGAGTTTTTACTGGATTTTTTTTCTTTGATGAAATGTAACTTTTAATGCATTTAGAATCACAGAAAAAGCCCATAGTGGGAAATTTAGTAAATTATCACTTCAAACTATTTCAGAAAAAAACACACACTAAAAATGAATGTTGTTTTTACAGTATAATTCAGCTAATTTTATGGTAATAAATTAAAAATTGATAATTTTACAGTACTAAACTAAAATTGTTAATTTTACTGCAACAAACTGTAAAATTGCTAATTTTGCAGATTCCTGACCGTGCATTTTACAGTTTTAAACTGGACCCTCTGTTGTCAGTATTATGCTATTGTTTTTATCGTATTATATTGCTGAATTTTACGGCAATAAACTGTAAAATTTCTAACTTTACAGTAAGAAACTGTTAAATTGCTAGTTTTACAGTTTATAACCGCATTTTACAGTTTTAAGTTGGAATCTCGGCTGCTAGTATTTTACTGTAAAAACAACAGTTCTTTTTTTGCAGTGCATAAAAAATGAAAATATCCAGCGAGGAAATACACCCAGACTGCTGTGGACAAGAGGAGGAAGAGAGGGGGGGGAGGGGGGTGAGAAGTGCTGAAAGAATGAAACCGCACGCGACAAAAGTAAATCTCCCCGATAAAGTTCAAGTCATTTTGGATCACGTCTGCAAGTACATAAACAAAATCATGCTCAGAAAAAAATATCTTTTAAAATGAGATGTAAATTGCAAACGAAGAACAAAGAAAACAATAAAATTGAGAAAAAGAAAAGGGTAAACATTTAGCTAGTCGTAATAATTTAGAAGTTGGGATGCACTCAGGCATTTTTGAATACTTTTGCAACCCGAAAACTAAGTTATTGTACTTTTGCAAATAGTTCTTTGCTCTTCGTAGAAATCACAAGCGAATTCAAAACTTGTGAAATCATTTTATTCCTATCGAAAAATGTATTATTTTTCTCGGGAAACAATCTTTGGCTTGCTGATTTAGGAGTGGTGTATTTAAAAATAGTTCAACTATTTAGTTAACGAGTATGAAAGTTGACTACTCCTTTTTCTTACTTTATGAAATTTTTTTAAAGCAACTTGTTTTCCTCCTTGTTTTTGAACTGAATAAAATTTCAAGATATAGAATTCAACCCTTTTACCAAAGTTACTTTTGACGTTAAGAGATAAATTAATACTTTTGCACTAAAAGTAAAAGGGAATCAAACAACGTTATTAATGCACAAATTTGCAAACACGTGTTTTGGAGTTTCAAGGGAGTCATTTTCATTGCAAAAAGATGTGATTTTATGGGTGTAAAGACTTTTGTCGGATGTCTTTGTATCCGTGAGTTCACGTCTTTTTGCAGTGAAAAGGGAGTTTCATTTAAGTCCAAATAATATGAAGTAGTAAGTGGCTTTGGCAGAACTCTATGAAATACACCGCCAGCTCGGCATGTCATTCAGATACTGCAGTTTCATCCTCATTAGGAATCAGCAGTCTGACTTAGAAAGTAACCGAGTTGGAGGCAGAAATCCAATGATAGAAGCTAAAAGTGCCGAACAAACTGGTAGCGAAAGTATAAATAGCACATCAGTGAGTGGCCGCAGTAGTGATACAACTCAACTCGTAAATTGAAAGCGAAAGTTTGGACATTGAGCAGTAAGTTATCGCCCCAGGGCTAAGGCAGAACTTCATGAAATACTCTGCCAATTAATTAAGTTACTTTTGCTTTTGAAGGTTTCTTACAGAGGGCGAAATGCAAACATTTGACAGGTCAAATGTAAATTAATATTTACAAATCGGGAATTATCTAAATACTTCACTTCAAAAAATGAATGTTGTTTTTAGTGTAATGCAGCTAATTTTATAGTAATTAACTTTAAAAATAGAGAATTTTACAGTAATAAATTGTAAAATCGCTAAATTTAGCAGTTTATTACCGTGTATTTTACAGTTTTAAATTGGAACCTCAGCTGCCATTATTATACTGTTGCTTTTACAGTATATTACCGCTAAACTTTTCGGCAATAAACTGTAAAATTGCTAACTTTACAGTAAGAAATTGAAGTTTTTAGTTTTTACAGTTTATTACTGTGCATTTTACAGTTTTAAATTGGAACCTCGGCTGCCAGTATTATACTGTAAAAATAACAGTTAATTTTTTGCAGTGTTGATGAATTAAATATTTCATTTAGTGTGCGTTTTGAATCAAAAATTTCAGCCAAATGATTCTGACAAAAACCTTTACGACGACATCAAAAAGAATGAGAGTCAAATCACTGCAGAAAATAGTATGAGCGAGCAAGTACGCCTATAGCACACATCATTTTTCTATGCCATTTCAGCGCTTCAGTGACTGCTTCTCAATTTATGTCCATCAAAACCTATTAAGTATTTTCACCGTGTATCAACTTAACGCAGTTTTCTTTGCTCCCAGATGTTCTAGCTTGATGACGTAGTTTCTCAAACCATTATTTTCTCTCATATTTCATATTACCCCTGTTTTACATTTTTTTCTTTTAACTTCTCATCAAGCTTAAAAATTTTAAAAGAGCACTTGAGATGAAATTGGATAATGTATGTCGATCGATCCATTCCTGTCTAATAAGTTTAAAGTGGTTCGTTCGCCGTCAAACTTTTTCTTTTGCAAGATCTTCCTTCTTTATTATTTCTTTGACGCACTGAATTTTTCAGATTTAAGTAAATTTCTGCTAAGCATTGAATTTTAACGAGAAAGTGAATTGCCGATTTTCAAAAGAGTTAATTCCGAAAATAGTTGCTTTAAAAGTGCTTGAAACTTCTTCATAGAATTTGGTAAAGAGTAATACGACTAATTTTATGAGCCCCCCCCCCCTTTTTTTTTTCTTTTTTGAAGAAATTGCAATTCGTTTTTGACTGGTTATTTTTTTAGTACTACGTTTTTCTCTACTATTAAGTTCTTTTCTCATATATGTCTGTCGATACTCATTAACACAATGAAAGTTTTTTTTAATTTCCAAAACCACTGGTAAAAGGTAGTTCATAAATTATGTCGCCCTTATTTTCAACATAGTCCCCCACCACTTTTCACAAAGTATCACACTTCACCTAATTCCCTTACCTCTTCGTTGTTGCCTGTCACGATAACCACCTAAGCATTGTTGTAAAAAAATATTCGTTTTTATTTCGGCCAAAATATGTAATGCCACACTTTTTCTTACTCCCTCTCTCATCTTGTCAAAAACTCACAATTTTTTAACACACCTTCTCCCCCTCAAAGCGAGACATGATTTTTTGGACAGCTTTCCACTCCCCCACTTCCAACTTGTTTTGAAGCCATTAATTTCTTTGACTGATCAAAGATCATCATTAGGGGGAAAAAAGTACTTTTCTAGAAGTAATTTTGAGGAAATAACGACAGACCCTTTTATTTATTTGTATCGAAATACATTTATACGAGTTATTCTAGTTGAGCGCATTATTCTTGTTTAGAATTGCAATGCATTGTTCCCTTAATTTACTTAATTCCCTTTATTGCACGTTAATAAGGTCATTGTAGAATGAAATATCCTTCTTTTTCTTACGAAAAAGATTTTTTAAAGAGTTTAGTTTGTATCAAAGCAAATGATTATTCATGAACTTCATATAAAGTTTATTTCTTTATTAGAATTAAAGCAGAGTATTTAATACAATCATTTAATGATGCATTTCATTTTGCATGGATTAAGATTCTTTGTCACTCAATATTATTTTGCAGAGATGAAGCTGCATTTTTTAAAAATTTTTAACCTAGGTCTAATTCAAAAATTATTATTATTATTATTATTTTTTTTTTTTTGAATAATAAAAATTGATGCTGCAGCAATTGTTTAATTTCATGCATTATTTTGTCGTGGATGCACTAATTTAGTTAATTCACCTTGAACGCTGTTTTGTCTTTTTTTTTTCTTTTTCTTTCTAACTTTATATTTTATAAATAATTCTCATGTATAATTCTTATTGCAATGGATACTGCTTGAGGCAAATTGATTTAGTAATATATTTTGTCTGATATTTAGACAAAACAGTATTTTTTTCTGGGTATTTAATTTTTTAAATTTTAAAAAATTAATTCACTTAATTAAAAAAAATTTTTTTTCTTTTACTGGCCAAGAGGTTAGGGCACAAAATATACAAACTGCAAAAAATGAACCATTGTTTTTACGGTATAATACTGGCAGCCGAGGTTCCAATTTAAAACTGTAAAATGCACAGTAATTAACTGCAAAACTTATAATTTTAGTTTCTTCTGTTAAGTTTGAAGTTTTACAGTTTATTGCCGTAAAATGTAGCTGTATAATACTGTAAAAAAAGTGTAATACGGGCAGCAGAAGTTACAAATTAAAACTGTAAAATGCACTGTAATAAACTAAAATTAGCAATTTTACAGTTTAGTACACTGAAATGAACAATTTTACAGTTTAGTACTGTAAAATTAGCAATTTTCACAGTTTATTACAATAAAATGAGCTGTATTACACTGTAAAAAACATTTATTTTTTACAGTGTACACCTGTTATGTACGACTAACGGCTAAAAATATCGTATTCGTATTAAATCCACACATATTTCTTGAGCTTTTGCGTTTTCTAACTACAATTTTCCGAACTTAGCCACCAAATTTCAAGTGCTTGCTTGTTCGATTGAGTTTTATATTCAATGCACTTGACATGTAAATGTAAGTGACTCAAACTTGATTAAGTAATATATTGTGACAGACACTTTAGTCGGAGAAGAATGCGCTTTGTGGAACTGCCCTACAATTTTTTTTAACAAGTAAAATGCTTTTATTTTGAGGGTAAGAGCTAGAAATATGAAACATTACGGGTCCTCACATCCTGAGAGGTCTTGAAGCATAATACTGTTATAAGAAATTCCGCAATGATATTATACAATTGTTTTCTAAGTCTTTCTACTCTTCATCTCGCAATCGAAAATTCCGAATAAATAGCTCCATCAAGACGGTTTTATCTCTTTATTCGGATTCACATACGTGGTGTGTACAATCAAAAAGTATTTAAGTGCTCAGTTAAGTGCTCCATGTGTTTGGCTTAAAAAAATATCAAAATAAAATGAGAATTGACGGAGAACAACTTAAGAATGTTACCTTTGAAGTGGTTGTGAGTAACATAGATATTACCCGGATTTCTAGTACTAGTTTATGTGAAAGAAAAATTGAATAGAAGATATACACTGTAAAAGTGAATATTGTTTTTACAGTATAATATAGCTAATTTTATAGTAATTAACTGTAAAAATTTCTAATTTTACAGTAATTAACTGTAAAATAACGAACTTAACAGCACTAAACTGTAAAATTGCTAATTTTAGTTTATCACCGTGCATTTTACAGTTTTAAACAACCTCGGCTGCCAGAATTATACTGTTGCTTTCACAGTATAATACAGCTAAATTTTACGGCAATAAGCTAAAATTTCTAATTTTACAGTAAGAAACTGTAAAACTGCTAGTTTTACAGTTTATAGCTGTGCATTTTACAATTTTAAATTGGAACCTCGGCTGCCAGTAGTATACTGTATAAACAACAGCTCATTTTTTAAAGTGTAATGTTTTGACATAAAATGCCTTAAAAGAAAATTGATATAAGGACCACAAAGGGGAAAAATGAAATCGCTTGATATTTGTTTTCTATTGAAGCATCAGAATTGTTGAAAATAAGATTTATTATATCAATTTTCCATGCTTTCTATTTGCTGATTTATAAGTAACGTAAAATATTATTTATGACTTATATGTTACAGAACTTCAACAGTTCTTATTTGACAAAAAATAACATGGAATTTCAAATCACCATGACCTATTACATTGATCTTATTGCATTGAAAGTGTGGTAGTTGTGATTGTTTTCAGCTCTTTCTATGGTTCGCGTGCAATAGCACGTAAGAGCTTAACTCCTTTGTCTTGTCAGGAAGATATGGTATGAGTTATATGTTAATAATGATTATTACTTTTAGTTAAATCCGCTTTTCAAGTACGTTTATTTTTTAAAAGTATGTATACAACAATTGTGTGTAGTCATTTAAGTATTTACAGCTTCTAGAGTGCAGCATGAAAACTTTTTCTAAAATTTTATTTTTCTTTAAACTAAATTGCTGTCGACTATGTTAGCACAATTCAACAAGAATAATGTAGAAGATAATAAAATATGTCTTCTTTTTGCATTTATTTTAAGTCTGTGTACATTGATTTTTTTTAATAACTTCTTCCTGGTAACTTCTTCTTTACAGCATTATAAATTTAGGTTTAGGTGAAGGTTTAAGTTTCTTCCTTTTATTTTTAACATAGCTACCGAGGAAACCGTTGTGTTGGTTTTTTATTGGCCTTTCATCAGACATGAATTTTCACACATGAAATATCTCCCTTTGCAAGAAAAATGTTCGTAGAAATTTTGAGAAAACCTTTCATCTTAAAAAACTTTATGGTGACGGAATGTTCCAAGAAAAACTTCCTCTCATCACGCCCTTAATATTTATTGTTCAATAAACAACATTGTCTCTTGCTTGCTTACGTTTTAAAAGTTTGCTATTTGTAGCTCTCAAGATTTGTATTTATATGCTTAGGAGCAATTCTGGCGACGTAAGATGTTTAGCGAACGAGTTTAAAACACATTGTATTATTCTGAAAATCTTTCGATGAAGGAAAAAAAACTGGTAGGCTATTTTCCTCCCTCTTCACTTATTTCTATATGTAAATTTGCGTGCTTTTAGTATTTCTATAAGAACAGCACTTTCTTTACAAGTTCTTTGTTGCTATAACGGTAAGGTATATTTCTTACATTGGCGCAGCTGCAAATATGCGTGTATGAAAACTTTCGACTTTTTTTTTTCTGTTTTACATCCACCATTGCTTATGACTGATGGCCAACAACACGGTTTTGCGACTTAAAATTCGTACATTTTTTCTTAAACTCTCTCGTTTTACAACTGCAATATTCCGAACTTTATTGCACTTTTTTAAGACATGGGAGCATGGAGTACTGGAACAGGGTATTAAAATTTACTGGATTCAAATCTATAGTTAAAGTTTTATTTTCTTTATCGTGTAATTTCATATTGCATTATAACAGCATATAAATATGATATCTATAATGGAAATGTTTTTCTTAAAATTTTGATCTGTTTCACAAATCGTAAAGCCAGTCCTGGATTTTCACTATATTTAAACTTTTACGTTTAAAAGACAGGTGAAAATGCTTTTAATCTTCAAGTCTTATTGTAACTAAGCGAATTTTTAAAACATCTTTTATTCTAATATACATTTCTCTCATTAATCACTTCTATTTATATTATTTCTACATATGTAGTGGAATGTGGGGCAAAGTGAAATAGCGGGACGAAATGAAATGGTAAAATATTTCCAGTTTGCAGAGTCACCTATCTACTAATATTTTAACTAAGTTCCTTGTCATATAGTTGATTCCTGTCAAAAAAGTAAGTAGCTCCACGAAAAAAATTATACATGCCATTTTTAAAACGTGATACCTTTATTGTAACATTCGTGGGTTTTCAAAAATATATCTTGTTATGATAGAATGATAATTTTTTTGTAATTATCACTTAAACTATCAATTGAAATCGACTGATATCTAGTGTAGTCCTTATTTTGTTTATATTAGACATTTTTGGATTTTAAATGTTCAATGTAATTTTTAAAGTGCTCTCGGGGCAAAAAGAAATCATTCATTTCGCTTACCTATTCATTTTTAATTAAATCACGTATATCTTTTTCATGTATTAATTTATTTACATGCTTTTACTTAATTATTTAATTATTTACTCATTCATTAACTCATTTTCTTATTCATTCTCTATTTTATTCACTCATTTATTCTTTCTCACGTATTGATTAATTCATTTATTTACTTATTCGTTTATTTTTTTATTAATGAATTTTTTTTTTCATTTATTTAAGCATTCATTTGATAAAAATTACTGTTAATCGTAGAATAGAAAATTTTTCATGGCAAAAATATTTTGTTTTTCGCTTTGCCCGGTGATTTTTTGAGGTGAAAATTTTCCACATTTTTTGAAAGTACAAAATAACTGCCAAAGATAAAAAATAATATTTCAACAAAAGCTGTATTGCAAAATAAATTATTCCTTCTTTATGTACAATAATTTTTAGAGAAAATTTCCTATTTGTTCCTTTTGAAGCATTTAAGTAAACTTAACTATTTCAATTTGCCCCACATTCCTCTACTATAAAAGATAATATCACTACAGATATTAATATGAGACCTCCCTAAATTTGGGTTGATTGCAGTAATACGCAAGTACCAACATATATTATTACTCTATTTATATTGCATAATCAAAAGTGGCACCAAACAAAGCTCGCGCTTAGCGTCCTCAAATGTCATAGTCAGACCCTGGAACTTTTATTACTTTATATAAACTGCACTTGACATATAAATGCAAGCGACTCAATCAATCATTGTTTAACTCTAATACCCAATAACATTATCTGTATCCATATTTCATTGCTTTCTTCCAAACATACATTAATTGAATTATCACATGTTTATTTATTTTGAGGCCGAAAGAAGATTTAAAACAAATAATACATCTTTACATTAGCTTTAACGCATTGTAAACACAATAGATGACCCCATTCATAAAAGGAAAGGCAAATACCATGACAAGAGAGATGTGTTATTAGAGGAAATTACGAGAACAGATACACATCATTAAGGAGAGAAAAAAATGCGATTTGTTTCATTTCCTTTTGGCAAATAACCTTTTAAAATCTTCTACTAAGCTAAGTATGATGCATTTTTACATGGCGTATGATGACTCTGAATTGGTTAAAACCATGGTCGTTTTTACCAATGTACAAAACTAAGTTTCCTGCCAAATGGTGGAAGGCTCGTGGGGCCCGCAAAAGAGAAAATGAATTTTTATGGTAAAATCATTATTCTACGAAAGTTCAACTGTACATGAACGTAATTATTATGCACATGAATGTACTGTCTAACATTTTTTCGCGAGACATCCGTCGAATGTGCGTACGCGCTAAGTCTCTTCTGACTTTCTCGAAATCGGGGGGAAATGCAACGAGGAAGTAGCAAGCGAACAAAAACTGAAGGCATCGGGAAGTGCGCATCCTAAACCTATCTCCCCTTTTTCAAATGGAAGCGTTCATGGCTGCCAGACGCACAATACGCAAACAGACAGTACAGTTGAAATTTTGTTTATTTTTGTGTGTTTTTTTGTTATTGCAATTATTGTAACAATAAATCATCTTTATATCACTGATTTACATGACCACTTGAAGTATAATTTTACTTATTATAAATGGATACTACAGTAACCAATCGTTATATCGCGCTTGTTTGGGGACAATAAAATAGTGCCAGATATCGGAAAACGCGATATAATAATGAAATGTAATTTTTTTTTGTGTTATGCCAAAAGTGAAGCAATATTTTTTTCTTTTAAAAAAACAGGATATTTTTTTGGGAGAAAAAGAATAAGTGTGACATATCCGAATAAACTGTATAATGAGGTTAGATGCTAGGAGGAGTTACTGGAGTGCCTGCCGGAGAAGTTCATGGCACAGAATATGCCACTGCATTTTTTTGGTGGGGTGGGGCTTGGGGAGGGGGTAAATGGGTTTTAGTCGTTTTTGAGGATGGGTCCTGGTATTGGGTTGCCCCTGTACAATTTGATGGTTTGCACCATCTCCTCTTTGGGAGATGGACGAATGGGCACCCCTGTAACAGCAGTTATTCTCTTTTAATGGTTGAAAGAATCAGTAAGAAAAAAATTCTTTTACTGTTACTTCAACAAAAAAAAAAAAAAAAAAGAAAGAAAAAAAAAAGAAAACCTCGAAAATGAGTTCAAGCGTTCCTAATCTTGGATTTTGCCAGATTTTAGATATTAATAGAAAAAAGATACATTTTCTATTCCCATTTTGTATGTAAAATTCCTTTAAAATCACAATTAGCTATGGAATACGAAACTGAAATGTGCTATGAGAATAACATCTTAGATTTAAAAATAGATGTAGTTTTTTTAACTTCAAAACAATATTTTCTTTAGGATTCACAATTCGTTACGGAATAAAATGCATAAATTAGTGATGAAAATAACATTACAGTAATCAAAAGTTCTTTGATTAGTAATTAAACATTATAATAACTATTTTTAAGTAAGTAATTAGCCAATATCTGGTTAAAACCTTCATGACCTCCTTTTAAAATTTACATATTTTTTTGAGTATATCCTTTAGGAACTGGGCGGTACACATGTTGTACCATAAGTCTTTTTTCTTTAGACTATGAGGTTAAAATTTTCCCTCGAACCCTTTGGAACCGGGGAGTTTTTCAAGGTTTCATACGTCTGGTACGACACTTTATACCTTCTCTGTTCAATGGAAAAGAAATCTGTGGTTCAACTGTCGTACTACATGGGTCTAAAGAAAAATATATGAACAGCGATTAGTGATCATGATTATTATTTTTAATCATACTTACTTCTTCATCACTTTTTTCCCTTTCACAATTTCGATTTTAGCAATAGTTACTAATTTATTTCTGACAGACGATTAATTTTTCTAATTTTCCCAAAATAATTTTAAATTTGCATCAAATTTCTTTGTCAATTTACATGTTGTTGCTTATAAAAATGTATTATGTTAACCAGACATGAAAATCTAAATAAATAGGAAAGAGACTGCGGTGAGCAGGCTATTTCAAGTTGCACTTTCAATGTAATTTTATGTGATATAAATTTGTTTAAATAATTGATAGCCATTTAATGCAAGACTTTCATTCTTTATGAAAATTAGTTATCTAAAAGCGCTGTGTTAAAGGAGAAAAATACCGATACATGAAAACAGTTGCAATATTGTTTCTATGTGTTTGCAGAAAATTACATATGTTTACTAAAACAAATGTTTTTATCATAATTTCTTGTAAAATAAAAAATATTTGTACCCGCCGATTAATCGGCCAATTTTGCCGATTATAAATAATCGACAAGGTGGCCGATTATGGCCAATTAATCGGTACTACCGATTAGTCGGTGCATCCCTAGTTATAACGATAAGACACAAAAAAAAAATAATAGTAAGATAATAATAATTGAGACAAGGATTGCTCCCTAAATTTATTCCAAGTTCAAGTTTGCAATCTCCGCAGGCTATAATTCAAAAATTAAGTAAATCAAAAGCACAATTTCAATGTCATAAAAGCATCTTTAAACGTAATGTATCGCAAACTTCTAATTAGTATGCTACACAGTTGGGAAACGGTAGTTGCAAAATTCAAAATGCAGTTTGGCTGCTTTTATGCTGTTTTTCTTTCTGCTTGATAGTCAAACCTTTTCAAAATATATGTTTGTGTTAAAGAGTCTACTGCGTCTTCGTTCGTTTCTTCATTGAATTCTCTTTTGAAAATTTATTCTCAATTCTGAATCTTTGAGTGGGATGAGAGTTTCGTAACGCGCATTTTTTTCTAAGTTTATGATAACCTTGAAATAGCACAAATCAAAATTGAAAAGAAAATTATTCTAATTATTAGGTGCAACGAAGTAGAAAATACTTTGAAACTCTGCAGAAACTAATCATTAGCAGGTTCACTTTATGTTTCTTCTGTGGGAACGAATTGATCATAATATGTTATTTTTTCATTTTGCTTAACATTTTAAGCATAGGATTGTATCAATTAGTTAATAGTTTTGATCTATTAAATTAGTAATGACAAAGCAAATTAAGGATTAATGCAAATGAAACCTATCTCATTTGTTGAGAAATAATAATTTAAACAGTTGAAAGAAATTATGTATCGGGCCAGTACACTAAAAAGTAGCCATTTTTCCCCACACGTGACGTTTCATATATTTCGTTAAAAAGTAATGAAGAAATTTTTTACTTAAGGAATCACTCATACGTGAGTGATTCCAATAGCAATAAAGTTTTGCTCAATACCTTTTTAAACTATTAATCCTACCAATTACAAAATGAAAAGGTTCGCTTTCGCTTCCAGTTTAACCCCCATCTTTCAGCGGTCAAGCTATCAATCCATTTACACAAATGGACCACAAAACGGAAAATAATCGTTTTGTCCTGAACGTGACGCTTTATATATTTCATTAAAAATAATAATTAGAAAAGTTAATGAAAAATATTTATTGTTTAAGGAATCACTCACGTATGTGTGATTTCTTCAGTAAAAAATTTCGTCATTACTTATCTATGAAATTTATGACGCTTCACGTGTGATACAAAATGGCTACTTTTCACACTGCAAGAAACGAACTGTTGTTTTTACAGTATAATACAGCCAAGGTTCCAATTCAAAACTGTAAAATGCACAGTAATAAACTGTAAAACTAGCAGTTTTAGTTTCTCACTGTAAAGTTAGCAATTTCAGGTTCTCACTGTAAAGTTAGCAATTTCATTTCAGTTTATTGCCGTAAAATTTAGCAGCATTATACTGTAAAAACAACAGTATAATACTGCCAGCTGAGGTTCCAGTTTGAAACTGTAACATATACGGTAACAAACTGTAAAATTAGCAATTTTTGCAATTTATTACTATAAAATTAGCTGTATAAAACTGTAAAACAACATTCATTTTTTACAGTGCAGTGGTCATAGCTTGACTCTTCGGGGTCAAGCTATACCACTTACGTGGGGCGTCAATAACGTAACGCAAACTTCATATGGTTAGGAATTAATTTCCCTTTCCTTGCTCAATCCGAACTCTTGGTACAACATTCAATAGTACACGGATTCGATTGTGTTTCCCTTTGGCATGATTTATCGCAGGAAATAAATATTGACTGTTAACCTCTTCTTTTCTCCGATTACTCCATTGTAACTCTGTTTTTATTCGCTGTTTCTTTTTTTTATGACTGCATTCGATTCTGATCATTATTTTATGTAATTCTTCCGTTCTGAACAATCTTAGGCGTTTAGTGTTATAGCTTCCTGATTCCACCGCATTGGGTATTTTGAGAAATTTTTGATCATTTTATTCCATAGAAATATCGTGTCCAAATAAAGTTTTTGCTTTTCGTTAGTCGTGAAGTTTTGAGAAAGAGAGTGTAATTTGTTGTCCATGAGTGATTATTTATTTGCTATAAACAAGCATATTACTATCAGCATTAACACTTATGCATTTTTGATGAATTAAAGTAAAATGGCTTGCTATTTTTATTAGGAGAAAGTGAATCAGAAAAATTCATCGCATAGGTATAGTTTCACACACACTAAACACTAAATACTACGCAAAAGAATCCCGAAGGAGGAAGAGGAGGTACGGGATGAATTTTTATTTTAGTTCGAAGAAAATAAATGATATAGGGGGTGAGATATAATTTTGCCTTCAAGAGACTTAAGAGTTGTCACAGATGAAGACATTGGAAAGGATCTTATCTGAAGTATAAAGAAGAAGGAGGGAGTGAATCCTCAAACGAGCGATGGGGCGGGGCTCACCTTAAAATGTTATGGAGCACCCCTAAGAAAGAGACATCAAAAAACAAAAACTTTCCTCTAGCAATTACTGTCTGATTATCTTAGGTAAAACCTTCCGCGTATTTACGCATGCGTCAGGTCTTACCAAAATAGGGGTGATAAGTAAGATAACAATAAAGAGAAGAATAATAAGAAAAAATTTGAGCCGTACCAAACAACGTAGAACGATGGTAATTTCAAATACATAATTTAGTTGAATGTGTCAAAGGATAGCAAAAATGCAAGTTTTAAATGGAAAACTTCGGAAATTTCCCACTCACAACCCATCACCCCTCTTTTAAGTGGAATGATTCCCGAGTGATAGGCGCGGTTTTCAAGGACGGACATTAGAGTTTTCTTAAAATCGGAATAGCTTACTTCAGAAGTGCTACGTTACACCCATTAACAATGGTACCCTGACAATTTCTTTATAGTGTTTACATCTAAATGGCAACCGGGATTAAGCGAAGTTCTGTTTAATAGGATCCGAATTAACGAGGATTTACTACATATCGAATCGCGGAAAGGAGGCATCAGAAAACTTCTCAAGAACTTCATTTCATAAAACAAATTGCTTTAATCTGTCAAAAGTATGATGCGTAGATTTAAGAGGGATAATCAAAAAGTAAAACATTGTTCAAGAATACTTTTTTACAACAACGAATTTTCAAACTGATTTGGTGAGGATAAATTACAGATATTCAAAATGCTTTCATGCAAACAAAAACTTTTGGATAGCTTTCGCTTGATCGACCTCTCCAACTTTTCTTTGCACTTACTGATGCGATTTCAAAGGATCGTATAGTTTCGGATAACTTTTACCGATTTTTGCCTTTCAAATAATCGAAACGACATTGGTGCCGTCTTTGACCAGAAAAGTTTTTGTCCAAAACATCTTCAAATCTTGGAATTTCATTAAAAATAGAAACTTTTAAAGTTTTATTCCCACATGAGGAATCTTGCTTCACCAAAGCAGCAACAAATAAAAGAAACCAAAAGAATATTGCGTAAAATTTATTTCTCTTGATAAAGCCCTTAACCCCCCAATGATTTTCTAACTTTTATATGTGCACACCCCTTTTTACATATAAGAAGTGCTCTGTCTTTCTTCAGTTTTCGTTATAATAAAAATTTTTAAATGCTATTCCAGTGATACATTTAATCCATTAGTTAAAAAAACAGCACCATATTTTATATGAAATAATTTTCATTCAGCAAAACATATTTAGCTATTGTAATATAATAAGTATTGGCGGTTGTATTATATTTAACAAATTGTACATAATTAAACTACACAAAAATGGATTTTTTAAGGGTTATGGTACCGCTTTAGGAGTCGATTTTTTTTGTATTTATTATTTCTTTATGAAGTGGGAAATAAATGGGAACATTTTGAAACAAATCCCATAAAAAAATTCCCAGTATCACGGAGGATATGGGTAAAATAGCAGATTTCGAATATTGTAAATTGCATTTCTTTTCTGTTGGACAGATACTTGACGCTGACTTTTAAAGTTGATTTTCTCAAAAATTCGATTTTACTCGTTGCGTGCAGCATTTCTTTGAATACAAGTGTTCGTTCATATGCTCCAACTACGTTTAATTTAATGTACTAAAACTTTTCTAATGAACCAAAAATTCAAAACTCTTGGAACCATATGTTGCAATTTGTAATTGAAGGGCTTGAAGGATAAAGGGGCTAAGTTACATTTTGAAAAATGAACACTCAGGACAATGGTAAGCAATGTATACAGGTAAGCAAACAAAAATTGGTACATCAAACAGTATAATTCAACTTCGCAGAGATGGCCTATGACTCCTCCTTTTTTCAGGATTGTTCCTTTTTAGGAAGGGGTGATACGCAGATGAAAATTGAGGAATGGGATTCACAATTGCGGCATTGGTTATAAAGCTTGAATACGTCACCTTGCTTACCTTTAATTGGTCTCCCAATTTGAGAAATTAGCCAAAGAGGAAAATATTTTAATTTTTGCACAATCGAGAAAGATTTCTCATTGGATATAAGAAAGTAGGTGGGTCTTGGTTTTATATCTTTCCGCAGCCATTGGCCATTGACTGCAACGCCTCCAACTGTTCATTTAAATTTAAAAACAAAATGGTAACATAAGGGTTGCAATAAAGAAAGCAAAGACTTGTTTTCACTTCCTCGCCAAATGCAGTTGGGAATCTCTCGAAGAATTATTTAATATTTCATAAAACTTATCACTTCGCCAAAATGTCGCTAAACTTGCAAATATGGCACACTGGAGTTTCTTCCTTCTCTACCTATTTTAAGGAATGGACTCGTTTTCTCATTTGATTGACACCGGCCAACTCGTCGCGGTTGAATTATAGATATCATTAGACCGATTTCATACGCACAACTAACGACAAAACCAGAAACAAAAAAGCTGTAACAACTACAAGATCAGGGACGTTATTTCAAGTTTTTCCAGGGGGGGGGGGGGGCAAAGGGTAAAAACACAACACAATTTCACCAGAAAACAACAAAAACCACGCCCATTTATATGTAAATACATTGATTTCTCAAAGTCAGGGGGGGGGGGCAAATGACCCCCCAGTCCCCCCCCAAATGACGGGTCTGTACAAGACTAAAACTTTGAACTTTAATTACTCGCAATTTCTGTTTTGTCGCTTAACCTCTTCATCTCCCAAGCCCTTCAATTATAAGAGTAAGTTTTTGAGAATTTAGTTATTTATGACATATTTCCATGTTCCACGGCTGTTGATTATACGATAAGAAAATAAAAGTCGTTTGATGAAAATACGATTCGCGGTTAAGAAACGCAGTATCTCACATAACTGATACATTTTATTATACAATAGTCTGAATGTGAAAATTTATTTCATCAAATTTCGGTTTAAGAACTGTCGATGAAAATTACTAATACAACAGTTGATTTAAATGAAAATGATTGGTTTCCACTGCTACTGCAAGCAAGTTCAACCTTGTTATCTTAGGAATTCGTTTGACGCTGTCTACTTAGCAAGAGTAAGTCAAGATCTTGGAATAAATTAAAAATTTCCTTTTATCACCTTAAGTAACTCATTCAATAAGTTTCTAAATAATTGATTCACGTTTTACAATGGAAGCAGAACCAATTGAACCTTCCACTCGGATTTAATAATCTACGACATGTCCTTCCAAATACTTTAAGCTTATTCTTAAATGAACCAGTGTTTACAATTAAGAGGAAAAGTTTATTTACCTTAGCTCAGGTAATTCAAGGGGATTGAAACAGGACTTACCTGAAAAGAAACGTAAGAAAATATTAATTTTTAGAACAATATCGCAAGATCACATAGAATAATACAATAGAATGCATAAGAACTTAAAACGTTTCAAAGATTTTAAATAATTAAGCGTTCTCTTTGTCTGCCAATAATAGGGTTGTCACATATCGTATGTAAGGCTTAGAATTGTATTTAAAATTTACTACAAAAGGTCATATTTATAGTTCTATATAAATTCCAAACGAATTCCATCATACTCAGAAAAATTTGTTCTTGCAAATGGCACGAACATTTAAAAAATATTTGCTATATAACTGCGAAATAATGCTAATTTGGTTTTCAATTAACGTTCTCAGTAATTAAAGTCTTCCTAAGATAGGACAGGTAAAGAAAACTTTTGATCAATTCTCGTTTCACACGTTTTATTTATTATCATTATTTTTTTTTCCTTCTAATCAAAATCGGCTCATCCGTGCTGAAAAGAAAAAAAAAAAAAAACACACACACGTACACAAGTCAAACTTAAAACCGTCTTTCTTTTGCGTTGGGGATTTAGAAAAAAATTAACTGGATTTCAGATTAATTTTAGCATGAAAAATTAGGTTGTGTGATTATTTTTGTATTAGATGTTCAAATAAATTAGAAAGGGTCATGTGACTTTTTACAACCAATCCTAAAGTGGATGCCGACTTCAAATAAATAAAATAAAAAAAATAGAGAAAGTGCTTTCGTCGATTTGAGATCAACAAGCAATCCTGCTTGTTCTAAAAAGCTAAGTTAAAAAAAATAATTTGAATTTTCTCGCAATAATAACAAACTATAAAATCACTACACAAGCAAAAAAGAAAAAGAAAAAGAAAAACATGGGAACGAGGTTCTGGCGATCAATTAGTTACGGAAAAGCACTAGAACCAAAAATAATGTTACTCGCTTTTAACCAGATAAAAAAAAATCATGTCTCTATTCAGGTGAGCAGCAATTAAATTACAATACATTAATATCTGTATGATATCTTAGTAAATATTTATGTACTCAATTTACTTTAACGGTAAAATAAAGTAAAACTCAGCGTTTGAATTATTTAAACTGTTTAAGAATCACTATTCTACAAACTTAATGCATTCTTAACTTTCAAGGTCTGAGGTTTCCCTTGAAATGCAATGCAGTTATTATTGTTTTAGTGTTAAACCAAGAAAACTCTTGGAATAATGTTTCCCAAATTCTTAAAAAGTCGAGAAATCACCTTCTACCATCAAAACATGAAACTTCTCATTTTTTCCTTTTTTTAAGAAAACAAAAAAATGTTCGAAAAAAAAGGACAAAAAAGGCATAAGTGATGAGTGATTTCAACTGATCTTCAAATTTGCTGCATGGAATTTTGAAATGAATAAATATTGAAAGCAATTTATAAAAAAAATTAACAGCGTCTTTGAGACGAAAATGACCAGAGATACAGTAGATAATGCTTAATGGAATAGCCATTTTGACATGAAAAAATATTCTAATGAGCGAGATATTCCATTATCCGGGATCAAAATAATACGTTACGGTTTGGTACATTGAAAAGACATTATATTAAGAGGGATATTCTTTTAACCGATATTCTAATAAGCGGGCTTGACTCTACTTCCAAGTAGAGCAGTTGCGACTTAATTTTTAACTAAAAACAGTTACCGGGCACTGCAAAGTGTTTCAATGAATATCTATTGAAAAAAAAATCTCCAAGTCAACATCTCTGAAAATTACAAGAGATTAACAGATCGGATCTTTTCTTCATGCATAAGGAACTATTTGTGCAATGGGAACTCAAATTACATCATTTAAAAATATATATTGATATTTATGATATAGAACTCTTTCGAATAAAATAACTGCATTCCTTCAAGAAGTTGACGAATTGAGCGATAGTCACAAGTAACCCATTGTGAGATGTTTTGCACATTCGAAGATCAAAACGAAATTCCTATTGATGCTCATTTTGACGAATCAAGAAAAAAAAAGGAAGAAAAAAAAAAAAAACTAAAATCTCTATTTCAATTCGAGTTGCTCAAATTAGACAGTAATGTATGCAAATTAGGGTTCATGCAAAAGTTACTTTCCTTACATTAGGCAAAAAAAGTGACGAATTTCCTAATTTTATCTTTTAATTTATGAATGAAGTATTCGTTAAGAACGTTTGCTTTTATATGCTCATGAGATAGAAGTATAATCGATGCATCATACAATGCTGTAATTGGGTGGGAACGAGTGGGAAATATCGTTCCCATAAATGTTTCATTTCTCGAAATAAAACATATCGTATATGCTAAAGATCTGCTTATTTTTTCCAACTATACGGTATAATGATAAATTTCAAAAATTCTTTTGTGATCCACACTTGTGTTAGTCATACTAATTTTAATCAGAAAATAAAATTTTACTTTCCCCGTGACTTTTCATTCTAAAGTTCACGCTTCATTGCATTGAAAAAAGGGTTCCTTGTAAATCTGAAACACGTGTATGCATTAATTTCGCAATTTTGTGCTATAAAACGTCGAAAAACCTTAATTTCCAAAACTTTTCCCGGCTGCTTAATATGCTGGTCATAAATGGACTGACCAATACCTCTCTTAAATGTCTGGTTGTAACTGTAACCCAAACAACTGGCCATCTTGAGCATTTGCATTTCTATAAACAGGCCGCTTAGGAAGTGTTCCATCGGACGGCTTGTGGGACTCACAGCTTAAAAAATCCGATCAGCTAGGTTTATATTTGATTAAACTTGCTATACTTACAAGCGTCATGATGTATAATCATTAAATAATTTCTCGTATATAGGAGAAGCGTAATTATAGATAAAGTATAAATTGAATTTTATGTCGAAATTTTACAACACTCGATAACTTGGAGGAAAGAGGATTAAAATTATCAATAGTTCTTTCTGATGGGATAATCTTACTATGATTTACATGTTTCACTCAGAAATGTAACATTTTTAGGAAAAAATAAAAAGAACGAGGCTCTAATATCGATGTGGCATGTTTTTTGTGTCTTATAGTTTAAGAGCTACATCAGACATTTAATTTTTCAAAGCAGCGTCGGGACTTTGTTTCCGAGCCTTCTGGGTTTGATAAATATACATTACCACAAAGAAAAAAATCGAGACATTTTTTAATTGATTTTAAGAAGTGACTTTATGGGGTTAAGAGGGTTTTTTCGATGGATGTAGTTGTGGATTCAAAAAGACATCTACAGATTTTTTAATTTGAACTCAAAGACTCAGTCTTATCATTTTGAGCAACACACGATCCACGTTAAAGATCGTATACAATGTAGAAAAACTACCTGTTACAAACTAAGCAGTGAAGTGGTTTTGTAAATTTCACAACTTAAATATTGTCATGAGTCCAAGAGCAGAAACATGACCCAGGTTGTTGAGAATATTTGCAGACTATTTCATAGTTGGGGGAGAAAAACCTAAAAAAGTCTAAGTTCTATCCAACGGAGTATTTTCTGGAATATAACCCACAGGTAGCATGTACTTGTGTTTTAGCAACTTATTTTTAAGCATTTTCTCATGGTGCCTACTTAGATTTAAAGAAAAATCAAATGTCAGTTTTTTTTTGCAGACTACAATGTTAAAACTACTGGTTGCACAAGGCACCTTTAAGAGTGAAACGTTGTAGCACCAGCGGCACCCCTTGGAGGGTGCCTCATGACTCCCTATGGCACCCTTGAAAGTGCCATTTGGCTCTTTAGGTTGCCATGGGTCACACATGGGGTGCAAAAAGATACCCATAGGGTACCACATGGAGCCAAATGGCGCTTTCAAGGGTGCCAGATTGAGTCATGTGGCACACTTCAGGGGGTGCCGCTGGTGCTACAACGTTTCACTCTTAAAGGTGCCTTATGCAACCTGTATTTATTCTTCAAGTTTTGACTTACATCGCATACTGTTGACAAAAAATCTGCTACTGGGGATTTTTGTACCTGTAGACGAACTGGATAGCGCTTTAAAAAACAGTTTTAAACAGCACAGTAGTATTAGAATTTAAATTCAGGTATGATGGCACAGAAATATATTTTCGCTATAGAGCTTTATATTCTGTAATTTTATTGTTATTTAACGTTATCGTACACTCTTGTATTTCATTTCCCAAATTCATGCCTTATCTCCCCAAATAAATCATTTGACCTTCATACTACGTTGTGTAGTCAGCAGTTTTCTCATTTCTGCTTTCGCCGTTAGTGCAAATTCATCATTATTAGTATGCTGTCAATCAACCCCGGAATCAAAGACGTGCAGAGCACTTCGTTAGATGTGTCACTTGATCCCTACAAGAAAAACAGGAAGAAAGGGAAAAAACACGACGTTAGCTTTTTCGCTTTGCTGTCGCTACATTTATTCAACTTCAAGTGAATGGGTTTCTTTCTTGTACTTCGTTACAGTTAAATGCAACCAAACTGAAAAGCTGTTTGTTTCGAATGCCGGGAGTTGTTAACATGGGCTATTTTTTTTTATGGTTCACAGATGTGCTCGTAAGGCAAGCAGTACAATTCCACGAATATTCCATCCACCACACCCATGGTGTTCTCAGTTTCAATACTGACTAGCAGGGGTAAACGTTCTTGAGACTTAGTAAGAAAAAGTTGAGCTCCAGACGGGGGAAAATGTTAACATAACGCTAGTTGACCCACGCGAAGCTGTCAGGCTACACTGTAAAAAATGAATATTGTTTTTACAGTACAATACAGCTAATTTTACAGTAATAAACTGTAAACATTGCTAATTTTAAAGTAATAAACTGTAAGATTTCTGCTTTTACAGTTCTAAATTGTAAAATTGCTATTTTTCCAGTAACAAACTGCAAAATTGCTAATTTTACAGTTTTAAACTGGAACTTCTGCTGCCAGTATTATACTGTTGTTTTTACCGTATAACACATAAATTTTACGGCAATAAACTGTTAACTTTCTAAAGTTTAAGAAGAAGAAAAGTAAAAAAACGAAAAATATCCTTCCCACAATTATTCAAATTTCAATTTTAGTTACAAATAATTCTATCACACCTCGATTGCTCTCTCAATATAAGAGGAACTTTATGATTTTCAATCTGCAATTAATAGACAAGGTAAAACTTACATACGCACACACACTGAACCAACATAGCGATTAATAATAGCTTATTCTTCGAGTGCGCTTTAAAAACTTAAAATGTCAGCCGGTGAGGCGACGCCCAAATTTGGAAACATTGTTGTATCCCATCTTACTTGTTTTTACATGTTTTACTCTTAGCATTTTATTACATCACACATCATATATTTTTCACAATTTTTATAAAGATTATTATTCTTCAATATAATGAAATATTAGATATTATCTTATGAACTGCTTTCTGATTGATATTGTAAACATAGCGAATGGAGCTGTTTTCCGTAGCTAAATTGAAAATAATCTTCGTTTACGATGAAATTTTGCTAAAATATAAAGGAAAATTTCAGCGTAAGTTGCCGATCTAAATATTCTAAAATAATACCTGGGCATAAACTTTCAGATTGTAAAAATGACGTATTTTTTGTTTCTCAGAACAATAAAACCTTTTCGAAAGTATGCGAATTTTATAGCATAAAACCTAAGCTGAATTTTTATAACATAAATGTTTTATGAACAATGCGACTGTAGCTCGCAGGCAGAAAATTTATTCGCATTTCCAATTTGTTAAACCGCCTGGGATGCTCAAGCTTTCCTAATGGGTTCTTGGCGCTGAAGATTTTCACGAATTTATAAAAATTCGCTCCACATAAATTGTAAGAATTGTGTTTGCTACGACATTTTTGAGATGTCATACTTGTCTTTTAGAGAGACTTTGCGTAACGATTCTCCCCCTGTTAAGCTGTTTTGGTATAGGCTCAAGCACTGCAAATCGGAAAATGTATTTTTTATTCCATTTTTGTCTCCCAGAAGACCATTATTATCTGTCAAAAATGGCAGCTTGTAAAATTATGTTAAAATTTTGAAAAAGTTGTAGCTGGTATGAGAAATAAATGCCTTTTTCTTTAGGTGCAGAACGTAAATTTTTAAGTAGGTGAATTAGAGAAGAAAATGCTTTTCGAAAAAAGATCTTTTGGCGTATTTGAACTACTACGCAAAACATTGTACACAAAAATGCACTTATTTATTTCCCCGCCTTTAATTCATATCCAATGTAAGAAATAGTAGGGAATAACGAGAAAAAAGAACAAATCCAAGTGCCATTGTTCTTCAAATAACCACGATATAGCTTTACAGCTTGACATAAAAGAGAAACTACTTATAGGACGGGAGGTAATACTAAAAAAGAAAAAGAAGAACCGTTTTTCCATGATGCTTTTACTTTTCAGCAAGGAGAAATGAGTTTTTTAATCTAAAAATGACGATTTTAGGGTGGCATTTGATGGAAAATTAAAGGAAAAACTCGCAATTTGTATTTTGCAGGGTTATCTTTGTTTGGTAAAAGACTAATGCACAGCCTTGATATTAAAACTAGCAAAATCTGGGAAATATCTTGCATTTCTTCGTAGTCTTTTATGCAAATTTGTGAATGATATCAAGAGTTACGAACGTCATTCATTAAAAAAAATAAAATAAAATAAAAACCAGCTCGCTCTGCCTTACTTTATGATTCTCAATATATTGGGACTTTAAAATTGCCTTAACTTTCGAACTCGTCTCGATTACGCGTAGTTTTAGAAAACTTGCCTTCACTACATCATCTTTCGAGCTATGCTCGAAAAGTATATTTTTAATGTTTGGTTGCTAAGAATCAGCAAAACTTGGATGAATATACAAGTTGTCCTTTTTCTATCCTATACGCTCTTGTGCACTCTATGCTCCCAAAATCTCTTTCAACTCAAAGGTTTTAAAAAAAAAAAAACACGTTAAATGTTTAAAAAAAAATAGTTAAAATTGCATATTATATATATTTTTAGGATTACAAGGAATACTTTTTTTACTGTAAAAACTTGAATTTTTGGGTGTACTTTGAGCTAGTAACAAAAAAAAAAAAAAAAGGTTTCTTTGAACCTTGAAAATGGAGAGTAAATTTTAATTTTTCTATGCGCATTTGATGTTAATTTTTCATTTATTATTTAGGGACAAAGTTTTTGGTTTTTTAAAGTTTGACTGCTTTATAATTATTGCTCAGATTGTGTAAGGAGAACATGATGATGAAAGATGCATCATTATTTAAATTATCGGCAGAATTATAACTGAAATGAAAATTCAGTCATTTTCTGAGTTAAACTCTTTGCAATACCCGCCGTCATTTACAAAACTGTCTTGAATGCACAAATTGAATACCTTTTTTCGGAACATCCATCATCCAATGAAAAATGTCATGAATATTCAAAAAAAAAAAAAAAAC
>JAXGGA010013033.1:0-36652 GCA_038373865.1 Uloborus plumipes
AAATATAAGCTGCTAGGGCGGTTCCTGATTAAATTGAGCATACGATGCCCTATTTAGCATTTCTGTTTCGCTTCACATTGAGCGACGCAGGCCTCCTGTTCTAAGGGGGTCCAATATAGGCGGTCTTCCCCTAGTTCAGGCTTAAATTTTCACATGAATTCTTTCTTTTTTTTTTACTTTTTATGTGTCATGTGATGAATGTACAATATTTGGAGGCAATTAAATGTAAAATGAGCACGATACTAGCCTATGAACCTTAGAGTGGTCTTATTTGGCATCATTACCTTATTTTTTGAGTAATAGAGAAAATTCAATTACTATACCGAACTATACTTAAATTACTATACTTAAATTCAATTTACTATACCGAAAAATTTAAATCGTTGTTCATTTTTAACCGACTTCAACAGAAGAGGAGGTTATCAATTCAAAGCGTATACATTTTTGGTTGTTCGCACATAACATATGATCTACTAAACCGATTTGGACGATTTTTTTTTTCAAACGATAGAAGATGGTGTAACTTAGGTACCATGTACTCATATAAAGATATTTGTTCACTAGAAAAAAAGTTATTATGGAAAACACTAAATTTCATGTCATTTCACCACTAAATGATTAAATTTTCAATCCATTGTTGCAAAAATTTGTTGCCTCGCAACATCAATATTAATAGTAATCATGATGAAAATTTTGAACCAAGACTTCTCTGGAGTAAGTATGAAATTTTAATAAGTAGTCGAATTTAAAGCAATTTTTCCTTTGTCCTAAATAATTAAATATGAAATCCATTGTTACAAAACGTGGTTGATGTGAAACTAATAATAATGACAATGAGAATTTTAAATGAAGGCTTAACTAAATCAAACATGAAACTCATTAACGGGAAACGTACGTAGTATGTGTTAAAATCTTATGAACAACGAGAAACTAGAATTGCATTGAAATACTATAAATTAGTTGAAAAGCCGTTGTTATTTAAATGCTTTGATTAAGCTAGTACACAAATAAATACCAGAGAATAACGAAGATTATTTTTTAGTATCAATCATTTAAAATTTTAGACGCGTTGATAGTTTCTTCTTTTTTTTTCAGTTTATTTTATGGAGCATTGACTTAAGAAAATTAGGCGAAGTTTCGTAATGGAAACATTACCTTATTTCATAAGTACACTTACACTAAAAAGAGTAAAATAAAATAATTTTGGAAAAAAATAGAGCTGACTTCAGTTGGAAATTGCTCTAAAAAGTAAAAAATATTTTTTTTCTTTGAGCACCATCGAAACTACTTTTAAACATAAGTTTTGAAGTCGGCGCAAAAACGACAGGTGAAATGATATTTAACCATATTTTGGCAACATTTTTCAGAGAAACCATAGAAAATTAAAAGCAGAATATTTGTACTATTACACTATACATTGTTTTTCGCCGAATTCAAAACTTATGTTTAAAAGTAGTTTCGATGGTGTTCAAAGAAAAAAAAATATTTTTTACTTTTTAGAGCAATTTCCAACTGAAGTCGGTTCTATTTTTTTCCAAAATTATTTTATTAATTTTACGATAATCGTTCTCCTTTTAAATAAATGTGTAATTATGTTAAAGAATTTGACTCTAATTTATTGTTACCTTCAAACAATCTTTAAATAGCAGAATTTTTGAACAATGTAATCATCCAAAAATTACAACGTTTAACTATCCTATATGTCATAAATTACACGTAGTTCTGCTTAATTTAACTATTTGTTAGTTATAAGAAAAGTTCTACCTAAAAGAATGCTACCTGTGAATGATAACAAAGTTAGGGATGTCAGAAAAGAGAGAAGAGCTAGATAGATGTGTCTCGTGCAATAAGGAATAAGGGTAAAAGGATCACAGACCTAGGCAAATTCTCAGTAGATAAGTAGACACAGCAAAACCCCAAAACTCTGAACTAATTGTATCTCGGATTTTCAAATTGCTCGGATTCTCGAAAATAACACATTTCAGAAAAACAGAGTGCCATTTAATGCAATAAAGTTATAGTGGTTGGTTATAAAATATGTATGTACGTACATAACATACAACACTGTACATAACGCTTACAATATGTAATAACATTTTAACAAAATTTTAAGTTTAAAGAAATCCCTCTCACTGAGTGTTCTGAATATAAAGGAATATTTATTAAAACGAAATGGGAGTGTGTTCGGATTTTGATGTTTTGGATTTCGGGAAATCTAATGTATTTGCTTCAGCATCTATTAGGATAAAAACTACGAGTTATGCCTCAGTTCGTATTTATTTTCTAGACTATTTCCATATTGAAGTATCATATTGTACTCATAATGGGCTTTCACTCCAACAATGTTCCTGATTTTATGATGGTTTTATCAATATTTTCACTTACATAAATTTGTAAATACAATAAATTAATCGCCTTTTTCATAAAAATTATAAACAATTAAAAAAAAATGCATGACAAATTCTAAAAACAGCAAAATCTCCTGGATAAAGTCTTGTTTACGCAGCTCATTAGACAAAAGAACGCACTTAGTAAAATATGAAATTCGTCTCTATTTTACTCTAGATATTAGGGTAGTTTGTGGGAAGGTGCCGTATTGGAGAAGATGTCATATCATGCGTTGCACATACAGCATCAACAAAAACAGCTAGCCACTCAGTTAGAATTAGAGATGCAAAGCGTGGAAAAAACCCAGTTTGTTCCCGGGAAAAAACAAGAGTTTTGGGAATTTTCGGGAATTTTTAAAGTTTTCAGAAATTCTGCTTTTAAAATTTCATTGTTTACTTCAGAAACCAGTCAAAAGACAAATTTTATAATTTTAAGAAAACATTTACAGCATCTCATTAAATTAATCAATCGTGACTACAACAGTTTACTGAAAGCAATATCTAAATATGAACATTTGAGTTTAGGATGTTGAATTTTTGTAGAAAACTTGCAAAACAAGAGTTAATGAGTTTTAGAGCTTGTCTCTTGACTGGTTTTTGAAATAAACTGTTCAATTAACAATTGAGTATTATTTCGTACTCATATGTAGGCATAACAACTTGAAAGATCGCAATGTTTGTTTACATTCAAAATTCCCAATGTTCCCCAAAATTCCGGGTTTATTCCCCAAATTTTCCGGGTTTTTTCCCACTCTCGAAAATTGAGGGTTTTTTGCATCTCTTTAGGATGAAGAAGCATGTACATCGAGAGCATGCATAAATAGGCTTTGATTTACCGCAGGTTTAAGTGGTATTTTGATAGTGTTCTGCCATTTTTACCTCTCTGCTGAGTACCCGAAATAGTGTTAAATGCTTTTGGCTAAGACACCGTATTTTCGTTTGGGAAAGATAAAACAATGATCCTATTCGAAACACAGAATTAGAAAAGTACACCGAACCGTCGAAAAAATGTGATTCGATGAAATGCATAGTATGCAGCAGTTGTGTATGCAAAAAGTTGTGCACGGTATCTTCCCTAACCGTTGGGGAAGATGCCGAAATGGAAGGGTTTTGTAATCCTTAATTTTTGATGGTGAAAAATTGTTATTCAATGCAAAATCAATTTTTTTACCAATCACAAAAGTTCATATTTAGTGGATAAATGAATTTTAAAAAATTGAAATAAATAACCTATTTTATTTAAAATAAAGTCAAAAACTACGGCGTCTGCCCCAATCTACCCT
The DNA here is from genome assembly GCA_038373865.1 of Uloborus plumipes. Lineage (NCBI taxonomy): Eukaryota > Metazoa > Arthropoda > Arachnida > Araneae > Uloboridae > Uloborus > Uloborus plumipes. The sequence continues at coordinate 3,671 of JAXGGA010013033.1, forward strand.
AAGAGTAGTTTTATTGATGCAGTCGAACCTCATTAAAACGAAATCCAAGAAACCTTTAAAATCAATTCGTCTTAACCGCAGTTCCTCTTATCCGACGAACAATAACATGGGGATCGGAAATGTAGTTCGTTTTTGCAATAATTCGCTTTAAGCGTGTTTGAATTTGGCTCGATAGCACACATAATTCTATTGAAAACTACTTGAGATGTTTAATTGCTGCTTGGGTTTACGTTTTTGACCATTGAAATTGAAAAATGTGCAACAATCCAGTCAATTATTAACTCTAATCAACGAAAAACTGCATCATTTTCCTTTATGGAACTGTTTAGAAGAAAGTTAGCTTTGCCAATTCACATGAGAAAAAGTTTTTAAAACCTCATTTCTCAAAAAATTTACGAACTCTTCATTCACTAGTCGAATTGGTACTTTATCCTATCTTTTAACTTCATTCTTCGGGATCTATAGTCGCACGATGTTTTCTGGGATCTCTTTCTTAGGGTGCTAAGTTATTTTTAGCTACCTGTACTTATCTTCTTCAAGAAGTATTTTGTCTTCAACTGTGCTTGAGACATTCCAGACAGGCAAATCTGAACAAAGTCGAAACAATTGCCAAAGAGAATAACAGTGTTAATATACACTGCTCGACATTGAAAATGCAACACCAAGAAGGAGTGGTAAGAAATTCATGCAAATTTTACCGTAGACGCACGTCACTGAGTTATGCAAATGATATGAAATGCGCAGCTCTCCGACGCACGTGAAGTAAGATATAAGAGAATGAAGTTGAAAAGTGGGCTATGTTCATGTTGGTTTTTCTGCCAGACTAATTATCGGAGAAATTTGGTTTTTGTCTCGAAGGATACGTGTGATAGGAGGAAATGCCACGCCGTCCTCAACGAAGACACTTCCAGCATATAGACGACTTTACAAGGGGTATGGTGATCGGACTGAGAAGGGGAGGTTGGTCCATACGTCAAATTGCAGCTGATACCCACATGGATGCAAGCACTGTGCATCGGCTGTGTCGGAGATGGTTGGAAAGAGGAAATGTAGCCACATTGAGGGGTGCAGGTGCAGCAAGAGTGACGTCAGACCGCTTGGATCGACGGATTCACCGACAAGCTGTGGCGGACCCGCAAGTCACTTGTACGTCGATTCTGCAGCACGTGCAAGGTACCCTGGATGTTCCTGTGCCGACCAGAACCATTTCCCGTCGACTGGTTGCACGTGGCCTGCAATCACGGCGCCCGTTAAGAAGACTGCCATTGACCTCACAGCACAGACTCCGACGTTTGGAATGGTGCCGGACCAGAGCGACGTGGATGGCAGAATGGCAAACCGTAGTGTTCTCAGATGAATCCCGCTTCTGTTTGTCCAGCGATAGTCATCGCATACGTGTGTGGCGTCGACGTGGAGAAAGATCGAATCCGGCAGTAACTGTGGACCGCCCCACAGCGCGACAACGTGGCATAATGGTTTGGGGCGCTATTGCATATAATTCCGTATCACCTCTAGTTTGTATTCGGGGCACTATGACGGCCCAACGATATGTAGATAATGTACTGCGGCCGGTGGCAATCCCCTACCTTCAGGGTCTGCTAGATGCAATTTTTCAACAGGATAACGCCCGGCCTCACAGTGCTCGAATCAGCCAACATGCTCTACGAGGTGTACAGATGCTTTCCTGGCCACCATACTCTCCTGACTTGTCACCAATCGAACATGTGTGGGACGTGATTGGACGCCGTTTGCAGAACCTGCCACTGCCTCGTTCAGAGGACGAACTGTGGCAAATGGTTGAAAGGGAATGGAGTGCCATCCCTCAGGACAGCATCTGCAGGCTTATTGACTCCATGCCTAGACGTGTTTCTTCGTGCATCGCTGTCCGCGGTGGTCCTACTTCTTACTGAGCCGACGCCGTCCTCGCTCTAAATTTTGCTTATTTATTTTGAAATAAATATCACTTATTGTTTCATGCTGTCTCTGTCTTCTTACCAAATTTCATCAATTTCTGACCACTCCTTCTTGGTGTTGCATTTTCAATGTCGAGCAGTGTAAAAAAAAAGAGAAAATGGGGAAAAGCTGAATCATTGAATTTAGGACACTTTTCGTAAAGATATTTGTTTTGCACAGGAAGCTGGTGAAAACAAAGGAAATCCATGAAGGTTGCTGGAAATAATCTGTAGTGTTTAAAACTTTCCTTATAGTAAGGAGTGAGCAAAATGGTTGCGAAAGATATGTTCTTAAACACCCATTCTGTGAGCAACCCATTACTTCAGTAGAAGGTAAAACCCAAGGTTCACTCAGAGATCGAAATAGAATTAACCAGAGTCATGAGCATTGACCACAGAGCAAAAGTATCGACATAGTGAACAATTAGGATGAGAAGTCACAGAAGGCAAAATAGTTTTGCCAAGTACAACCAAAAGTTGAAGATTTTGGTATCTGAATCCTCCTTACATAAATGAGTGAAAAGCTGAAAAATAATAACGTCTCGACAAAAACAAAAATGTTTTGTTCTTCTTAAAATGAAGTTCAGCCTGCAGCAGGCTAAGGATCATGTCGACAAATTTCTTCCAGCTGATCCGACCCGACACCACAGTCCGCCAACTATTATTTTTTAACGTCTCTAGACAACATGTCCACCTTATTCTTTCTATCCACCTTATTTGAGGCCTTCTTATTTTCCTGAAATTCTCTCTACTTACAAAAGTTAGCTTTTTAACTGAATGCAAATGCTGTTACTTAAGAGTAAATTGAAGACACAAAAGCTGAAGATTAGTACATTAGCAGACAACAGATTACGAAATAAATAAATGAGCAACAAATAGCAAGAAAACTGCAGCATGAATTTGGAAAAAAAAAAAAAAGAAAGACAAAATTACTGTGAAGCAACATCCAGAGTGATTCTTCATTGTGAGTAAACAGGTACAAAAGGCTATGAGGATTAGATTTCATACTTTAAAAATTCAGTGACATTTTTAAAACACGAAATTGGAACATAAAATGTGTAAAATAGTTATATAACTGGATTCCATTTAGAAAAGATGCTAACTGACTACAAATAATTGACTCTTCAAAAACAAAAACGGCTTTTTTACGTCAAGCAAATGAATTCATGAATAGGACTCCAGTTCTATAATATTATCATTTTAATTTTAGGAAAAGTTTATTCGTTAATGATTTTAATGGATTCACATGATTTAGAAAGTTTGGCAAGATTGCGATGAATTTATATGAATGCGGCTGTGGGAATTTAATAATGGACGAAAAACAAATATAAAAGATGCATACAGCTAAGCAGCCCTTTTAAATGCTCTCACCAGCGAGAACTTAAATCTTCCAAGCTTTCCAATATTTGCAGTAAAAAAAAGTAAAAAACAACTTCTTTTGGTAATTTTAAGTTTCAATTTGCTAAAAGTAAAGAAATTTCGATGGATTAACGACCCCTTTCTTCCGTCAGTTTTATTTAGAGTGACGAAATATAATGATTTGAATTTGATCGATAAACAGTAAGCCCTCCTTACAGTCTGCTGTCAGAAAAAAAGCGCTACAACTTGAAAAAGCATTACATAGCAAAGGTTATAAAAAGTAATGAGTCAACTAAGGACTAAGGTACAGTCATAGAAAAAAAAAAACAAAGCACTCTGAATTATTAGGCTGCTATACTTGCAAAGAACAAAAGAACGGTGTCTTCCGACATGGATTAAAGTGTTCTTCAAAACTACGTGTGTCAAATTTTAATAAGAGGCCATATACAAAGTGAAATGAACACTAAGTCTGAATTTTCAAATAGGAACCCCTACATTTGCTTACATAATTAGGCGCAGAGGGTCAAAAGTAAGCTGAGTACCAAACGGCATTAATTTAGGACCAGTAGAACAAAAGTTATGACCGACCAAGGGACCACCACCACATTTAAAATGCTACTTTCAAGGTCGAAATTTACAAAGAGTTGACAAATCATATTTTTTCGATTAAATTACCTAAAGCTACTCGCAATAATACGTTTGCTTTTTGTAATTAATTAAAAATTATCGAATTTTGCTAAAGTTATAATATTTTTTGAAAGTTGGAAGAGAAAACCCTACTGTGTAGAATTCAAGGGGAAAATGCAACATTCTATCTTTTTGATTACACAAAGATAGATGCATACTTTTAGCTACGCACTAACCCATGCAGCACATACCTTTTGGAGAGAGGTTACAATTTAAAAGTAACTTCTTGATTTATATAAACTACTGTATTAGGATTGACAATAATGTTAAAACCGTTGCTCAGAATTAAAAAAAAAGGTCTAATAGTCACAGATTATTCCGAATAACCTTCCGAGATACCACAGTTTTCTATGAAAATCAAGTATCCACTTAAAAAGTTTTCTGAATTGCTACATGTTGCAGGAAAGCAGACTTCTCACTAATGGACAAAAAATTGGATTGTCTACAAGTTTTAAAATATACTCAGTAGTTGTATTAACCGTTTCGCTTTCAACAAATTATTACTGTTGGAAACTAAATACTATATAAAAACGCTGAGCATGTTCTGCAACTGGTGGATAAGCATATTCCTCTTTCTTAACATAGAAATTCCCTGCTATTGTTTCAGTTTGCACAGTTGTATATGGTCCCTAAAAATGGTTCTTTTAGCATATCTTAAAAACTACTGGATATTTTGAGCTCCCATTTTGGATTCTCCTTTGAAACTCCTAGATTGTTTCTCAATCAAAATATTATAGCGTTCCAGATCATCAGTTTTTCAAATATTAATTACATAAATCATAAAAAATTCAAAATTTCATCTGAGAGGAAATCAATGACGTTTTTATTGTTGGGTTGGTTCATACTTTGATATAAAAAAACAACTTTTGCCATACCTGTCGTGGTTTAGGTATTATATGCCCAAGTATCAAAAATATTTTTAACATTACGGGACGGTTTTTTCTCAGTTCAATTGTGAAGCAACGGCTGGAGCAAATTTAAAACGATTTGGTACACAAAGTTAAATGATGTTACTGATCATAAATATGCGATAAAAAAGGGGAGTTTTCACAGAAAATATTAAAATTGATGCCGATTTTTATATGAAGACGACCCCTTAACAACACTTTACCAATAGAAATTTGTAGAACACATTATTCCTGAAAAAATAACATATTACACGTGTCTCTAGTGTTAATAGTCTTCGAATACGAGCGAATGTTTCGTTTTTTTTTTCTATGACTGTACAAATTAATATGTGCACCTAAAGAAAGATAGATTTATTTGGATTATTTTCTTAGTGAAAACAAAAGAAAATTAGTCAACCATTTTTTTAAAAAAAAAAAAAAAAGATAATAACAAACCGTATCCTAAATGCGTAGTAAACATCTAAGTTAGCGCCGAGCAATATTGCATGAAAGTTTACCAGAAAATAGCATTGAGAGAACAAATATTGCATCAGATATAAGAAAAATTTTCATCCTCGAATACAAACGGGGTTAGAATAAAAAAATCAGCCAAGCATTATTTACTATTTACCATACAGGTTAGTAAAGCCGAATTGATTTCAAAACTTGAACGATTTGTAGGTAAAAAATCAGTGATTTTAAAATTCATACATGCATTGTTTGTTTATTTGTTTCTGAAAATGAAATACCAAGCTATAGAATGAAAAAAAAAAATGACCTGCTGAAATTGTACTGTCAAAATATTCGACTTTGATGCTTTCAGATGGAAAATATCAATAATAATACGTTCTCAGCACTTATTTATGGATAATTGTAATTTAAAGCTTTGACAAAATTATTCGAGTCATCTGCAAAAAACGAAGAAAGAAAAAAAAGAAAGGAAGGGACAAAAATGAAAAGAAAAGAAATGAAAGGAAGACAGAGAGAGAGAGGGAGAGAGACAGAAGAAAAAAAAGAAAAGAAAAATGAGAGAGAGAAAGACAGATACAGAGGAAAAATTCGAAACAAATAAATAAATTCCAAATTCTGCGAGCAGAAATTCAGCATTTAGCATATCCGTCATATAATGTTGCAAAACTTGAGTGTCACACAGAAAACAAAAACATTTTCCCAAAAAAATGACGGAACTCCTAACGAGCATTTTATTTCGTCTTATATTGGGAACGGTGGAAGTTCGAATCCGAACAGAAATGTGTAGTTTTAATGGGGTTTTTTCTTCAGCTTTCCATCATCATATATATCATTTTTCAAATGTGTTTTCTTAATTTTTCTTTATTTTTTTTATTTATTAATAACTTATTTTATTAATTTTTTGTGTACGGCATAACTTTAGTATTATTCCATCAAAATTCAAAAGTAATATCATCTTAAAGATTTTTCACCGCGAAGAGCAAAATAGACAAACAATTCACATTTTTGCTTTTATTAAAAAAAATACTTTAAAAAAAAGGTGCTTTTACATTCCTTCTGTCAATTGCAAATGCTTCGCATGGGTCAGCTAATAAGATAGAAATGTCATTAACTATGGCACCTATCCAGGAGTTTTGCGAGCGAAAAAACATTGCACCTGATTAAAAGAAGCACCACACTTTTGTAAACATTGCCTGACTAGTTTGATATATGTTTAAAACATGTTCCATATAAAAGGAAAATAATAATAAGAAGACGAAGAAAAAAAGACATGGGTTTAAAGCATGTTCCTAGCAACCGTGTTGAAGTTTTAAACCCATACCTCTTACAAAATTAAAATTTTTAAATCTCGAAGAGCTTTTGCCCAGGTCTGTGTAAGGTTTTCAAACGGGGGTCTCGCTCCTTAGTTGTTAACTTACATTGGAGGTTTTTGGATAGAAACACCAGAAATATCTTCTAGACTACTATTACAGGAGAAGAATATATTAACGGAAGAATCAGAACTACAACAGGAGTCGTCATTACTTGTTGGTTCAAGAGACGATATCGATGGCAGAACAAAGGTTCTGCGGCAGAGTGGGGAGTAGCGAGAAGTGGGGCTCCTGGCACCATCAACGGGACTTGAAGTCCGAGATACTTCGTTGTTCCTAAAGCGGGAATAGTTGGGTCTTTCTTGACCAGTGTAGTCATCCAAGGTTAGCCGCCGAATCGGAGTCCTACCGCTAAAAAGGGCACTTGATGGGCGAATGGTTGAGTCCGATTTTGTTTCACGTTCGCAGTTTGCTGAATTTGGTCTATCGTACCGAGTATCACTCTGGTGGCGGGTGTACGCGTGTCTACGAGGGGTGCTATTTTCTCGAAGCCCCACAGATTCTTGACTATTCCCCACCGTTGTACTTTTGGACTCTAATTCTAAATCAGGATCAGATACTTGCCTGGGAGGTGTCCTTGATGTCCTCTCACTGGGTGGTTCATCAAAGCTAGTTGTGCCACTCAGACGCCTTCTGCTACGTGCATTTTCTGCATTTTCTGGAGGACAGGGACTTTCGCTGCTTTCTGCGTTAGATACTCTTGTCGATTCTGCATTGCTGTCTCGTTTCGCAGCAGCGTTTGGTGAAGATTCGCTATTGGAAGGACTAGAAGTACTTGCCTGTTGGTTAGCCCGCTTCTGTCGATCTATGTCATCTTCACTTTGTTGGCGCGATGTTTGTCGTTTAGGTTGTGGATTGGGTTGTGAAGCTGGAGTAATCGTTGGAGTAGTTGGTTGAGGAGAGTTAGTCTTTTCTTTTTCAGACAGTTGCTGTTTTTGTTTCACTTCATTTTGATGTAGCCTCTCCATGATCTTTGCAGAGTCAACTAATTTCACAACTCCGCTAAGAGGTCCTTTTGTTGTGCCATCAAGGTCAAATATTTTTTCTTTGGGTGCCTGTTCGTCCGCGAATCTAACAGTTCTACTTTGATGGGGCTCAGAATCGTACTCCTCGTAGTCACGGGGATATCTGTTTCGATGACTATAGTCATCCCCATCCCGCCACCTAGAGCTCAACGCGGTATCTTCTCTGCCATAGCGATTAGAGACTCTGTCTTGGTAATCATAGTCTCTAGATCTCTCACTGTATCGCCTATAACCACCATCTGTGTCTCGTCTTCCTCGACCCATCAGAGGAGAAGTAGGTCTTCCACTATCTCTATCAGAGTCCATTCTTTGGTTAATGTCTGAAAAGGATCGATTATCACATCGACGAGCAAACTGAGCTGCAAGCCTGTGGTCACTTTGACTTCTCATGAGTGCATTTGAATTCGGAGGCATTAAGGACTGCTGAGAGGGAACTGGATTCATGGGCGCATTAATTTTCAGTTCACCAAAATCAGCAATATTCTTTCTTAATGCATCTGGATCGGCACGTGGCTGAAACTTTATTCGCCTAGAAAAATCTGCATTGTCAGGGTCAAAAGTCCTCAAAAAATCTAACATTTTGAGAAAAATTTGTTTGTATTCGAGGAGTTCAGCATCAGACCACTCATAATCATCATTAATGTATTTATCGACCAAATCACAATTGCTGGTTATGTTTGTAACTTCGATTTCAAGATCTTCTTTGAGTTTTGTTACAGTTTTCATTTCGCTCTCAGTATAAATTTCCAAGTCATGTTTCAGTTTCTCTTCTGTGACTTTCAAATCTTTAGAATATCTTTTAACAAGGTCTTCAATTTCTTCTTTGACTTGATTGCAGTTGAATTGCAGCTTTTCGGCATTTTTCTTAGTTTGAGTCAGAGCTTCTGACAACCGATGCAAACCTCTTCTCACTTGATTGTTAATCCTATTGATTTCTCTCCGCAGGATATCCACATGAGCTTCTTTACAGTCCGGACAAATCTTTTTGTCACAATGCGCACATTTTTCAACATTGGCTTTCTCACTGCACACGCTGCACCGTTCCATCATAGATGGCGGCGGCTCAGGTTCTTCGCCTGTTATGTCCCTATGAAGCTCCAGGAACCGCATTAGAGTCACATTGGTGGGGAACTGTTGTATTCCTTGGTATGGAATACGGTGTTCTGCGCGACACTCAGGACACTTGATCTGCCTGCGCGCGTAATCTATTAAGCCATCTAAACAGGGTTCCATACAGAACGTATGTTGACATGGCAGCAGTTTCGGATTGCGATACCTGTCTAAGCATATAGCACACGTAAGCAGTTGGTCTAGTTGACTCCAAGCGGATGCCATTTTTAAGTCAGTATTAATTACTTCAAGTTATTGCGGTAAATAAAAGAATACAATTGCGTTTAAAGTATTAGCTGATTTTCACTGGATATTTTTAACAAACATCCTCAATTGGCGATGTTTTCATTCAAATCTTTAGAGGAATTATTAACAAAATGTCAAAGATGCTAAACTATCATGCACATATGTTTTCAAAATTCGTTGTTTGAACTTGAACGTGGAAGCAGAAAAAATCTTCATTATTGCACTCGAAACAAAATTCAAAAATTTGAAATTTCCATGGTTTTCATTGGGACTCTTGAAAATAAAAATTCTTCACAAAATACTCTCTCATACTGTTATCAAAAATCATTATAGTGTTAGTATCACACAGGCTTGCTACAAAAGTGAATTATTTTCAGGCATTAGTTTTCTTAGCGTCGAGTTAATTTTAAAGCATATTGAAAACAAACAACAACGACACTTCCAAGCTTTGATACTTCTCTTTAAACCATCTTTCAGTATGAGTCTTAGCGCAAGTGAAGGAAATTTAGGGTCTCATCTTTGGCACGAAAATGTTTCTGCAAAGGTCATTTTCTTTTTCGAAGTTAAGAGGCTAAGTTCTTGGAGAAACAAAGCACATAGTTTTTAATCAGAGACTTTTTCTTCAGCAGCTTGTGAGACATAGAAACATTAACCTGAAAATAATAATAAAAATTAGTTTCATGGAAGGGGATATTCTAAATATACATTCTAAAAACAAGACAACCTAAGTTTCCTGATAAAACTTACTAAATAAACAAAATCAACAAGTTTTTACAAATAGCTTCGTGATGTTTCTTAAAAGAAGATAGAAATCATTCCATATATTAATGCTATGAATAGTAAAAAAGGAACGAAGCAAACATGCGCATCTTTCTCTATCTCAAAAGCATGTTCCAAAGTTTTATTTTTGATTTAACTATTTTACTTATTTTTGACATTTAGTGATTTTTTTGAGGCAACTTAAATCAGTTTTATGCTTTTATATACCATATCATCATTTTTTTAAAAATTATTCTCTTCATTTTTTTTTTTCTCTTTTTTCACAGGAAAGTAGCTTACAATGAGAAGTTTCAATAACATGTGGTTTAAAACTTCATTAGACAAAAAGTGATCCAGAAACATAAAACATTTTTGGCTAATATTGTCGAATGAAATCTGCCTCTTTTTATATGATTAAAAATATTTCAGATCTTTAATTTTGTAACAGAAAGTAATTCACAATCTTTTTGTCAAAGTATTTGTATGGAAGGTAACCCAAAGGTGTGTTTTTTTTTTAAATCAAAAAACGACGGTACTACGCAGTAAAACATGTATCTACATTGCAAGCGGCTGAGTTTGAAGACATTATTTTGCTCTGTCAGAAATCAAGTATTCTTGTCAGATATTAATGCTAGAAGCGTAATTACGAAAATTTTTAAAGGGAAATTTGAGAGAATTAAATTATGTTTTTGAAGATTTAAATCCCATTAATATTAATTTACCGAAATATTTATGCGACTGCAGAAGCAATTAATCTGCATTTCTTCATTTTTTTTCCTCCAGGGACGAACTTGGGACTAAGAATTTTGCTTAAAATCAAACTAATGTAGCCCTCTAACAACTTCAGCAGAGTAATGCTAACCCTATTAAAACATTTAAAAAACCCATAATTTTAATTGCTGTTTTAATGACTTTATAGAAATCAGGTGACCAAAAAAAGAAAGAAGTTGACTAGTGGAACATTCAGAGCCGACGAGGGGAAATGTCCGCCTTGTCGGAAAGTAGTTACCCGGCCCTTTGGAGGACTCGTCTCGGATTCGGAGTGGTTTAATTTTCATAAGTTTTATGAGGGGAGGGGGGCGGAAACCAAACTGACAAGGGGTCCATTGTGGCGTTCGGCTTCCCAAGGAATATTAGATAAGCTTAATAAAATTTAGATCAACAGTTTACGCCGGGAAAAAAAAAGAGTTAAATTAAGAAAATGATTCAGGAAGCTTTGAAGTAGTTATCACAAAAAGTTTTTGGCAAGGTGCTCCCTGAAATCGTTTTTATCGTCATTGCAGAAAGGTTAACGCTGTCATGAAGAAATCTCTTCTCGGTAAAAGTTTCAAAGGGATTGACTGATAACAGGGGTCGCGATTTAGCATGAAATCTTGTTTTAAAAAATCAGGTGTTTCAAGAAAAGCTATGACGCCATGAATGCTTAGATAAAAGTTAGTCGAAAAATTTTTTGGTTTGCTTGTCTTGGCAGGTCTTCACTGATTGAAATCTCGGTATTTAAGGTGCTCTTGAAAAACGCACCTCTCATTCTCAATTCCATTGTATACTTTACAGTTTGAAACAACAATAAAAACGTTAATGAATGTTGTTCAGAGAGTAATTACCGATTTAACAAGAAGTTCTGTCAAGAACTAAACGAGCCTACTTTCCCGTACATCGACATCGGCATTGTAACATCTGATCAATATTCTCTTGAATATCTGAAACTAAAAATTATGTCAAAGATACCTTTATAGCACTTAAAGCTGATTTCTAAAAGCAAAATATACCCCTCTCATCAGATGAAATGGACACGTAAAAATTAAATAAACGAGTAAATAAAGTTTTGTCGCACCTTTTAAAGAATAACTTACAGTTCTTCTGTAGAAAAAGTCTACAATCGTTTTCAAAAGAAAAAAAATTAATAAATAAAAAAAAAGAACATCAAAACACTTTTTATCAAAGAAAGAAAAAAAAAAAAAACCTCGTTCGTTAATAAAATGTCTCGAATTTTATTTTTAATCCGTTGCCAGTTGTTAAATATAAATAGAGAAAATGCTTTCGTGAATGAAAAATTTTTGTAAACAAAAAAAATCGTCTGCCAAAAACAAAAAATAATAATAATAAATTAAACGAAAAAAAATTAATAAATAAACAAAAAATCGTCTGCCTAGTCATTCATTTTTTTCTGAGCCTGCATTTCCGCCATGTTTGCGGAGTCGGAGTCGGAATCAGAGTCCTCACAGAAGATTTTTAAGAAAAGTACTTTACATACATTTTTTATCAAAACCATTTTCTTACGAAGTTAGTTTGAAGGAAATCCGCCTTTAAGTTCAGAATCAACATTCAATTTAAATTTCCCAGTAGGAGCTCATGTTAAAATTTTTTCTGAACTGTTCATCATTGAACGAAAAATGGTTCAAATTGAAAAGTGAAATATGGGAATGAGTCTCTCCGAGATCTTTCGAACAAAAAGAACGTTTATTCAATTCGGACGGTTCACTTAAAAGTTATTAGGTGGAGAAAGGTTGCTTGAACGGTTCAATGTTGAACCAAAACTGTTCAAATTTAAAATTTAAATACGGTAATGAAGTATCCTTGCTGAGATCTTACGAACAAAAAAAAGTTTGTTTTAATCGGACTGTTCACTCAAAAGTTATTAGGGGTGTGAGCTTGTTTGAACGGTTCAATGTTGAACGAAAAATTGTTTAAATAGAAAATTTAAAAAACGGGAATGAAGTATTCTTGATAAGATCTTTCGAACAAAAAGAAGTTTGTTTAAATCAAAAGGTTCACTCAAAAGTTATTAGGTGGGGAAAGGTTGCTTGAACGGTTCAATGTTGAACGAAAAATTGTTCAAATCGGAAATTTAAAAACGGGAATGAAGTATTCTTGATAAGATCTTTCGAACAAAAAAAAGTTTATTCAATTCGGACGGTTCACTTAAAAGTTATTAGGTGGAGAAAGGTTGCTTGAACGGTTCAATGTTGAACCAAAAATGTTCAAATTTAAAATTTAAATACGGTAGGGTGAGTTCTGGTAAGTGCGTACCCTTTTTTTCAAAGTTCGTGTTCTCAAGGATGCTGCTCTGTTGAAAAATCTTGTACACTCACAATTTTTTTTTAGTTTTCTTTCCAGGTCCTTTACTAAGATTTTCAAGCATATAATATGTCAAATAAACCATAAGCATAGGTTTTGTGACCTGGTTTATAACACCTATTCTAAGGTACGCACTTTCCCTACCTACCGGGGTAAGTGCGTCCACCTTAAATTTTGTGAATATGAGCAGGAAAAAACTTCTGGCACTCATTAAATATGTTACTTAGTTGCCTTAGGATAATTCTTAATACTAGAGATCAGCTCTTGCTTGCATGGCTGAAACGCAATCAGTGATATCCCACGTGTCTTGCGAACAACTGTGATTTGAAGATTGAGAGAGTTGTGTCTGCGATTCTTCCTTTGTCCTTTTAATAAGATCAAGTGAGCAAATTTAAGTTGTTTTTATTTAGTAATAATCACTTATACTCTACATAGTTTATTTTGGTTTAATACATTAATCAGTCCGTGTTTAAGCCAGGGTTCGCACTTACCCCTTTTTAAATGTAAGATGAGACATGTGCGTCCAATAGCGTTGTTGTAAGTGCGTACCCCTGTGATTTTCTTTAATTCTATTTGTGTAGTAGATCGTTAGGCGACCTGAGTGAACAATTCGTTTTTTTTTATTTTATTATTATTTTTTTTTTTTTTGAATAAATACGGTTTTAAAATATTTTTCTTCTTAGAATCAGCAGCAGTAAGAAAAAACACAAAATAAAGAGCAAAAAAAAAAAAAAAAGAAAAGAATTGATCATGATATGATACTTGTACTTTTTTTCTTGTATATTGAAATAGTTTTTCACAAGGTGTTCTTAATTTTCTTAAATATTATTTATTCATTACTCCACCTTCGTTTTTTGAATCAGTTGGTTCCTTATTTAGTGTTATTCCTTTGCTTCATTTGTCATCCTGGTTTTAATTAAGTATAGCTTATGATCGCTATTTTCAACGAAAAATTTACTGATACCTAAAAGCCAATATATTTTAGAGGTAATGAATAAAATTGAAATCTTATGACACATTCAGTGTAAATATAAATACTTGATGGAAATGACATCGGATTTATAATCGGCTTATAAAAGAGTTATAAGCAAAATTAAAGGTGAATTACGAGAGACGAATTTTTCACGTAATGGTACACACTTGCCTCATCATAATGGTACGCACTTGCTCCGCATAATAGTACGCATATGCCTCATGATAGTGGTACGCACTTGCCCCATCATAATGGTACGCACTTACCCCCACCTTACTTTAAGGAAAGGGAAAGTGCGTACCGTCATATAAACAAATTTTAGTTAGAGTATTTGATCAAAATACCCCATGTATGTTATTAGTAGCTATTACTCAAAAGAAACAACTTGCATTTCTTGACTTCAATTGCTCGGTATGACTACAAGAGAAACTGAAACAAAACCTTCTCAATCTTTACTTTAGAGTTTATTTAAAGACATTTAAGTTGTCTCTGATTGTGTTTCGTCTATTGAATCCAGGCCTGAGTTCTACCTATTGAAATTATCATTAGACAGTTATCTAACACAGTCGATGTGTTGCAGAAGCCATTTCAGGACAGTGTTCATATAATTCCCAGTGGACGCACTTACCCCGTGGACGCACTTACCAGAACTCACCCTAATAAAGTATCCTTGCCGAGATGCTTCGAACAAAAAAAAAAAACGTTAGTTTAAATCGGACTGTTCACTCAGAAGTTATTAGGGGTGACAGCTTGTTTGAACGGTTCAATGTTGAACGAAAAATTGTTTAAATCGAAAATGTAGATACGGGAATGAAGTATCCTTGAAAAGATCTTTCGAACAAAAAAAAGTTTGTTCAAATCGTACTGTTAACTAAAAAGTTGGTATCGCGGGACAGGTTGTTTGAACGGCTCAAAGTTGAACCAAAAATTGTTCAAATCGAAAAATCAAATATGGGAATGAGCTGTACTCGCCGAGATCTTTCCAACAAAAAAAAGTTTGTCAAAATCGGAATGTTCCTTCAAAAGTTATTAGGGGGGGGGGGGGACAGACAGACCGACCGACAGACCGACAGACTGACCGACACACAAATTCCCCATCTCAATACCCTACTTTCAAATTTTTAATTTTTCGATATCTATTTCATTTTTTTTTCTTTTTGACTTTGTTTTGGATATTTTTTGAACTTGGCGATATTTTTTGGACTTGGATGCATTTTTTAGATGCATTAAGCCACTTTTAATACTTTTTTCGTCTCTTTTATTTTTAACGGGAAAGTGGGCAAAAAAGGAAAACAAAAAAGGACATTGAAGTTTTTTTTTTTAAAGTTTTTCAACGAAATTTAGTTTCATATGAAAGACTCTTTTTAACAGTGGGGATCTTCAGTATCATTTTATAAAGATGGCATTGAAAAGTTGTTTCCAGCAGCGACAAAAGTCCGAACAATGGTGACAAATATGGAGAGAAATAGTTTCCAAAATGTTTCTTTTTTTAAACTTTTTTTCAAAAAACATTATAATGACTCAAAAACAGAAAGGCATACAGACCAATTTCCGTTGTGTGTTGGAAATGCTGCTTTAAAAGAAAAAATAAACTAAATTGGAAAATAACATTAACTTGAAGATATTATAAAGTAATTCTTCTACTTAACAAAAATAGTCTTAGGGATCATGCTACAACAAGGAAGGACCAGTTTTTACTAAAAGGTAAAACGGCTAATGTTTTGGCTCATATTGTTCTATTATTAATTATTTTCCGACATCCAGCACTTATTCCGGGTATCTATTTTTTTTTTTAAGTATTCTATATTTAGAACATTTATTTTAGGATGGTCCTCAAGCAGTGGGAATCACCGTACTGCGAGCCCTGACTTTCACAGCTGTTCTACTCGTTTCATTTCCCCTTGAAAATTTTCGTTGCCAATCTTTTGAGCAACTATCAGCAAAGTTTATTTTTGCCTTAATGACGAAAAGACAGGTTTTTGTATCACTGACAGTTTTCAATAGAGTGAACGCGGCATTATCTGTATTCGTATCCAAGGCCAATTTCTTGCGGACGCTTATTTGACTTTTTTTCCGTGGAGGAAAATGCTTCTCTATGTATTGCCATCACAAAAAATGGAGGAGAAGCTTATTAATCGTAGGAAGTTTTTGTCAAGATTTCCCCTAGAGCCAAAAGCTCCACATTAACGTAAAGCAGTAAAATAAAGCAGAAACGTAAAATGGATTTAATAGTTATCCTATGGAAATTACCCGGATTTTCGGTTTCTGCCTTTGGTTTCGGTCGGTTTTCTGCTGATGTGGAGAGCAGGGCAGTCTATTTAAGTCAGAGAGCTGAAAGAACTTTTGGATTTCAATCTAACCACAATCAATACACTTTCTTTTCAGTGATAAGTTGAACAACGAGCAAAAAATGCAATTTACTTTACAAGTACAATAGTCTTAACCCTTCACTGCACGGTGTGCCAGATCTGGAACAAACCAAATAAACCCTCATATATTCCTATGATTTTAAAATGCAGTTAAACTGAGCTTTGTGCCCCTTCTGGAACATTGCTATAACAGTTTAGTGTGATTTTTATGCACTAGTTAGTTGCACTAGTCTAGGTATTACAGTTCTTGCTTTTGAAAGAAAGAGTGTCTGCATTTCCGTTAGAAGTGTGCTTAGTCATTATTTCCTTTGTTCTAAAAATGTTTAAATACACTTAGTGGAAAATTTGTTTATACCACTTATGGCACAAAACACATTGTAGATTATTACACTTATCGGTATACAAAGCATATGCTATGTGCTTTGTGCCATATATAGAACAAACAATTAAAACATCATTTTTGGTGCACATTTTTAAGATTAATTTTTTTCTTCACTTTTCCTGAACTCAGGGCTATTTAAAAGGTAACAAATGATTTTTTTCATGAAAATATAAAAAATCGTGCAGTGAAGGGTTAAATGTTAGGTATGTAAGCTAGCTGTTTTTTTTTTAAATACGTCGAATTGAGTTTTTCGTGTTTCAAATATTTTTCGTGTTTTGTTCTTCTAGGGAATTTTTAGAAAAAGCTGAAAACATAATAACCTTCCCAAAATTCCTGGAAATAAAGCAAAATTTGGTAAATGACAGCAAAAGAAAGGGGAGGGGGACCCCATTTAAAAACAATCATGATTCAAAAATTAACCCATTAATGCCTGCCATTTTTTTCCAAAGATATTTTGTATACTGGTTACAAATAGTGTTTAATGGACAGAAAAAATAATTAAAAAAATATCATGTAAAACATAATTTTTTTGTTAAGGATAGAAAAATCGTCCCTAACGATAGACACAAGAGGGCACATACTTTTTTCACAAAATTTTTTTTCTGCCTACGATACATTTAAAAAGACATTTTACAAGAAGAAATAAAAGTAGCAATTAACATAAACTGGGAAGCTGGGAATAATTTTAAAAACTCTTTGTTCTTGAGATTGTGAACGATGTAATTCTTGATAAAGATCATATTAAAACTGCTACAGAACACACTTTACAATGGTTATGTGCTGCAATCTGTTAATAACGAATTGAAACAATACCAAGGTACTAATTGAACACTATTATTTAGTTGAAATGTTCTTATTGGGGGAAATTCAGACTTTTTTTTTTGGACCGTCCCTAAAAAGGGACGCTAGGTATTAATGGGTTAAGAGCAAAAAAAATTTATATTTCTTTATACCTTGAGCAACAAAATACAAATAAAAATATAGATGTTCATTTTTGAAGAATAATATAAGAAAACACATGTGAGAAACATTTATATTTAACGCATCAAACTACTATTAGCTCTGGTATGATGAGCCCAGCGGCAGAAGATGGCTTTGCAGCTTCAGCTGATTTTTGAGGGAATAGTTGTTTGTAACTCCGCACATACTTTACTGGAAATTAAAGATTCTTGCTGTTGAGACACATAACTATTTCTCTTTTCCCATTTAGAACTCGTTCTAGTTAAACAAAGTAGAACGTTTAGATTTCAGCACAACGCACTTTTAGAACTTTCTTAGACAATGTTAAAAGGTTTTTGTTCCAAAGTCCTCGTACTCTTTTTTCCTGAACGTCAAGAATCGGAATGTTAAGAGTGATTTGTCTGCACCCCAAAAAAGACTTGAAAAAATTATTTGTTAAGCTTTTTCATTCGATAAATGTAAAAAGTTAACAGTAACTGCAGCAGCATCACAGTTACATTAAAATTTTAGATTTTGTTTTTTAATTTAACTGAACTGACATTGCATTAGTCCTTTTGGCTCAGAGAACATTTCATATTGTTATCAAATGTTTTCTGGCTTCTCAACTCTACAACAATTAAATTTTCTTTCCGTAGTTACCAGAGTAGCGTTTTGGCAGCATCTCTACATCGTATAAAATGAAGTCCCCCCAAAAAGTGTCAGTTTGTTTGAGGCCGTAAAAACCAAATTCGCTAAAAATTGCGCAGATTGTTTGTTTCAGCGCCGCCGGAGAGGTTTAGAGATCAGTTCAAAAAAAACTTCGATTAACAGGTGTTTTTCAATTCTAGTTTAAGACACAATTTTTCACATAACTTACACGACATAAATAAACTTAAATAATTACTTACACGACATATAAAATATTATATATTGTTCAAAAGAGTAGATTTTTCTGCTTTCGATGCAATTTTTTTTCAATTCTCAATATCACATATGGTGGAGGTTATTCGCTTTCATAGCTTGATTTTTTTCAAGGCTTCGCTCGATTTTAGTCACTAATTTCGTCATTAAATCCATCAATAAAAAAAATTGTTTTACAATAGGGCATGCTAAAATTCCCATAGTTCCTTGCGCGCTGGGTGTTAAGCACTTCCGGTTATTCCACTGCTGGCTTCTGCCGTTGTTTTGTATGAGTAATAGAACATGTAAACCTTTAAATGCCATGGAATTGCTGCGTCCCTCAATGTTCTGCAACCTCCAAAGCTTGTAAGGAATTATGTTTCCATTCATTTCCAACGGATTCAAGTGAAAAAAAAAAAAAAAAGATAATATCTATTCGTTTATCAGAACCCCTAGCAAGTACGCGAAAGTTTGCAGCAGGTATTTTAAAGAAAGTGACTTCTTGACCAAGAAAACCGGTAAGTGTATGTCATTTCTGTTTTATGCAATTCAGATAGTGAATTTGTTTTGGTGATATTGATAAAATTAGATACATAGTATTATGTAAATAAAATATAAGAAAGGGTCAGACTCAGTTTTTGAATGTTGTTCTTATAATTCCTTGCGTTGCATTATACTATTGTTATTAAAATCTAACTTACATTTTGGCTGACTATTTTAAAATGAACATAATATTGTGTAATTGTGATTTGAATTCTACTCGGCTTCTGGTTCAGGATCGGGTCAATTTCGAAAAGCGAGGGGTCAAAGTGCAATTTTTGTATGAAAACGGGATATTTAGCAATTTTTTTTGAAATATAAGTCCCAAAAAGACATTGTTGACTATATTTGGTAGTTCAAGGGGGGGGGGTTCATGACCCCCCCCCCTCTGGATCCGCACCTGTTAAAACGAAACTAAAAAACCAAAGCAAAATAAAAAATCATGATCTCAAAAAAATTGAAAAGAAAAATTGCAAAGGATATATGAACTGAGATGTTTGTGAATAAAATACCTTTGTGCACAAATCTAAAGTATAAATACAACGTTAAAAAGACGCAAATACGCAGGGAAACTGTAGACACGTGTTTCGGCGTTGCAAAGAACGCCTTTACCAAAACAAAAAAATTGTGAGCTTATGGATGCACAAGCTCACAATTTTTTTGCATTGATAAAGGCGTTCCTTGTAACGCCAAAACACGTGTCTGCAGTTTCCCTGTGTATTTGCTTTTTTAACGTTGTATTTTTACTTTATAAGATGTTTGTGTAAGGAGTTAGGAGGGATTCATCTGTTAGGAGTTAAGCTTTTAAAGTATTCATTTAAATATGAGCTTGTCATACAATCCTCTCCAACATTCTGTTTACATTCAGTAAGTTAAAACAGTGTTAAAAAATAAAATATGTAAATTAATAGGACAAGGATTTGAGGGGGGGAGTCTGCTTTTTAGCCCTTGGTGATGATTTAAAAGTCAAGATGTAGGTGTCAAGATGATTTTATTAATGGATTTTTTTTAATGGTTCTTTAAAAAAATTAATAAAGTAATAAAAATCATTTTTTGAAGAAAATAATTCAATGTTCTATGTTATTTTTATTCTTCATTTCCACAGTTAATATAATTCTATAATATTTTAAAATTATTTTATAATTTGATTTCTTTTATAATTTTTTTCTACTTATGGGTTAGTACAATCGAAACTTCGCAACAGGCTTGGAAACGACAAAGCAGCCAAACTCGTTTTCAATTACAAATCACTGAATTTAGCTCCTGAATAGAGAAATAGTTTTAAAATTTTCAGGAAAAATAAAATTATTGTGATTATCCCGTAGTCTAGTTCATATCTCTCTAACAATTCTGTAGTTGAAGGAGTAAAATATCGAAAATAACATGAAGCATTCTTTATGCGATTTTGATAATTAAAACAAGGAAAAATCCGTAAATTGCAATTAAATACTATTTTCTACTAGTTTATTAATTACTCTTATTTACATTTTTAGTTTTATGTATTTTTCAATTTATACATAAAAGAATCGGATTTAGACATCTAACTTGAACAATTTAATTTGTTAGTATCAAACATACTTTATTAATCTTAAACTAAAAAAAATCTATTTAAATAAAACAAACCTGATTTAAAGAAAAAAAATCCAATTTTTTTATTTAAAAAAAATTGTGATTTCTATCAACCCTGTTTCAATGCGATGAGATAGCGTAGGAAATTTTTAAAAGTTAATTTCCAACTCTGTGTACAGCAAAAAAGAAAAAAATTGAAAGTAGGAAATGTTTTAACAATATTTTGAAAGATCTTTATTCAAAAAAAAAGGTTCCTTGCATACCTGGTTAGTAATTCCGCTTTATTACCACTTGCTTTAGCTCCGAAAACTTTTAATTTGACTTTTAACGAGGAAACAGTCTCCTTTTCGTCAACCATACCTTTTTTTAAGCTTTAAAATGTATAACGCTTGGGAAAGAGAAATTCCTATAATTTATTAGTGTATCGCGTAATGAAAAAGCACTAGGCTCGAACTACCGGAAGGAAACAATCCCAGTTGTACGTGCCGCGCTGCCTGGCGGCAAAGTTTGTCCCAAGCATGCCCTATTGCCTTTATAACACTATTGAAATGAGCGATTTTTTTTCTCCAGACCTCACTAGACCTACAAAGATCCAAATTTATATCACAATTAGAGAAAAAGTAACTAGTGATTCAAGTTCAGTTCGAAAGTATATTCCCTATTCAAATTATTAACATTTACAGCTTATTCCTAGCTATTAACGATAAATTACGGTCAAAAAACGTTCTTGTTCCCCTCACTTTCGCCTCCTAAATGCATGAATGATTTAACTTTTATTGAAAAATGCAAGCTGAAGCTTATATTTTATAGGAGAAATGTCATAGTCGCAGGGGCGCCCCTAACTTAAATTTTTGGGACAGGTAAAATTATCAATTTGCCGAATGAAGCTCCAATTTTACCGAATGATAAAATACAAGCATGCACATGCAAACATGTCATACATGCATAACATTTAGTGAGAAAAAACATTAGGCATCTTTTGAAAAACAATTCTAAAGAGAACAAACAATCTCAATGTTACAATGCATCGTCCTCAAATTGCCGAATCGTCAGCAAAATGTGCTTGAAATTATTAGGAGGTCACAGTGACCTCCGCAGTGACCTGCAGGGGCGCTCCTGCGTAGACAATTAGTTTCTTATTTCTTGAGAAATCCTTAAAAAGGCAAATTTTCGAAAGTCTCAATACTTTTGGTGATATAGTACAGTCCCACTTTTGCTTTATAATGTTTAACTTTCACTCAGTTCGTTTAAA
Organism: Uloborus plumipes; assembly: GCA_038373865.1. NCBI lineage: Eukaryota > Metazoa > Arthropoda > Arachnida > Araneae > Uloboridae > Uloborus > Uloborus plumipes. Next base: position 25,539 of record JAXGGA010013033.1, read on the forward strand.
CTTTTTTGTTCCTCTTGAAACCACAACTTCTTGAAAATTGGGAAATGTTCAGCACATTTCCCATCTTTACGAAATATCTGTTTTGAAAGAACCCAGCCCATAAATAGGCGTTAACCAGGAGCGTTAGGAGGATTGGATTTCTCGTCAACCAATTCAACTATATAAATGATGACCAAGGAAAAAGGAAAAAAAAACCTCAAACTTAATTTGCAAGTGTAATGCTTTGTATTCCCAAGAATTATTTAGTAGAAACAATATTAACTCCGTTTGTTTCGTAAATTAAGTTCTTTTAGCTTTGTGAATTATAGTACAGTGAACTCCTTATACACCTCCTCATTTATACGCCTTTTTCACTTATACGACGATTTTCAGTGGTCCTAGCACATTCCATAGTAAAATAATGATAATTTCATTCGTTTATGCGTCGCTCTAGAGATAAATATTTCACTTATGCGCCGAATTTTTCGAAAAATGTAAACAATTTAATTTATTTTCTTGAAAAATGAGCACGTTTCTTCACTTTCCTCTTTAATCTTTCTGTTTTCTTGCTCACGGAAGGCATTTTTTCCACATGAACTAGAGTTCGGAGAGGGACAATTATCTATTATCGATCGTTTTAAAAGGATCAGTTTGTGATTAGGTATGCTACGATTTTTGTTTTCTCCTTATCATTGCAATTGGGTTTCACTAGCTGCCAAACCGTAGTAATATGACCATTTTCTATAGAAACATTCTTATTCATGCTCTCGTTAGAACTTATGTTGCATTTTAGACGTTTATATAGGCTTGTTCACTCATGCGTTTCTCTCACTTATGCGCCTTTTGAAGTTCAGTTCGAAATTCATTCTGTTGAAACGAAATTCATTCGTTCATTCTTTTGGTCCCTTGGGTCGGCGCATAAGTGAGAGTTCACTGTATATGGTAAAAGTAATTTTGCTTAATGAATTAGAATAAAGTACTTTTCATAAGCTTTATAGTAACAACGCTACACTTGCACTATAACAAGTAATGCGTGTAGTTTCATCACGTGTTTTTAAGACTGAAAATTAATTAATAATTTCATTTATTGCAACTCATTTCGTTTTTTTGTACAACTCATTGGGTTTGTTTTCTACACAAAACAGGAATAATGGGATGCTTCTTGTTTCCAAAGAGTAAAAGAAGCAGTTTAGAGACCCAAGTTTGGGAGTTCAATGACTATTTTTCTCTTTTGTGGATAAACTTTTACCTTTTTTTTCCCTTTTTTTTATAAAGTACTTAAAAACTAAATTAATTGCAGCAAAATAATCAATCACATCCAGCTTGTGCCAAAAAAATGCGCATTTCGAGTTTTATTAATAACTTTTTTCAATTTCTTGAAACAGAAAAGTAAGAATGTATTCCGAATGTTCAGAATTTTAAAATAAAGGCTTGAGTTTCTCCCTTGGAGTTTATACTTAGAAGAAATTAAAAACTTAAATTATTCAAACTTACTTTAAATCTCTCACCCTCCCAAGAAATTTATATGTTGTGTGTTTTATCAAAAGATGTTCGAAGAAATTCAGTCTTTTAGATTGTTCTTTATGTGTACATTAAATTTTTCTGCCGGAGCTAACATTGAGTTTTTTTGAACTGTTAAAATTTAAACGAAAAAAAAAATAAAAGATGAATTATGGAATAAGGATTACTTCGAGAACTTCTATGACAAAAAATAGTTTTTTGAGATGAATTATTGCCGGTCTGATTATTATTACGGAGGATAGCACTATCTGCAAACCAAAAGACGCAGATCTACTTTTCAAAACCCTATTGACTTTTAACTTTTTAAAAAATACTATTTACTTGATTATTTAATTTGTTTTAGAAGTTTTTATCTTTACAAGTAATCTTCAATCGATATAATGAGTTTTTACCATACTTTTCCTTTTCTTTAACCTTTTACGGTCAATGTTGACAAAAAAGGCAAACCATCAGTCAAAAGTAATTAAATCCAAACGAACAGTCAGAGACTGATTCTTACTATGAAACAACGCTACTAATTTGCATACAATACGGTTACGTAGTTATCTGCATCATTCGCTATTTAAAAAAAAAGGTGAAGAAAACTTTCTTTTCTAACCCCAAATTTATAGAATCAATTGTGGAAAAGAAGATAGCTTTGCCTTACTCACAGGAAATGCAATGCTCCTGCATTGCTCCTTCGTTAGCAATCAAAACTTCTCCTCATGGGGATGTTGTCAAAATTAAGTGCAAACAGTGCAGTGAGTGTGATTTTACTATAATTATTTCATTAAGTATTGTCGACCCCGCTTAAACGAATACTGTCGGTGCCAAGAAATACTATTCGATTAAGCGGGGTATTTGTTTAAGCGGGGATCTTCAACATTGAGTCTATATAGCATCGATTCCGAGAAGATTTGTTCTTATAAGCGGGGTATTCGTTTATCCATTACCCGATTAAGCTGAGACGACAGTATTTGTTGTAGTTAACTAAGTGCTTCATAATCAATTAAGTGCAAACGAGCAGAGTCGGAGACTGAATGAATAATATATATACTTTAAAATAACATTGCTAAATCGGAAACGATACGGTTTCAGTTACCAACACCATTTGCAATGTTAAAAAGCTTCAGGTAATTTCTTCTTTTTTTTTTTTCGTAGCACCAAATTTGCAGAGCCGTACTGGAAAGAACAACACAGAAGAAGACAGCTCTGCTTTACTAGCAGGAAACGCAAAGCCACTGGATTGCTCGCTTGTTATCAATCAAGACGCCTCGCCGAGATTTCGTCTGGCTGTGGATCAAGTCAATTTCCATGCGAAACGGAACTGTTTTTCTTGCGACGATTTTCTGTAATGCAGTAGTCGGAAAACAACATTTTTGGTATATAACTGCAACGACAACTACTTTGGTACGGTGCAGTTACCTACAATTACTTCTTTTTTAACGTAGTGATTACAAATCATTTTCAAAATGTAGTCACTACTTTACTTTTAGGAGAAGCATTTTACTGGGAGATTCCACTTTTATAATTCTAAACATGAAAAGAAAAAAATGAATCGCAGATGAAGAACATACAAAGGAAAAAAACTGCAAATGATACAGGTGAAAGAAAATGTTTTCACTAGAATAGATGAACTAATATCGGTAATTTGCATGTAATTGACCACTGGAGCACAAAAATGTACAAAACAAGAATACATAAGTAGATACTCTGTATCAGATTGCTAGAAAAAAGTTCTAGCATCTCGTAAAAGGCCCTCTTAACATTTATACAGGGTGACAAGAAATAACTTGGACGAAGTTTCAAACCAAATATCTGTAAATACCACTGAATTTTTAACAAGATTGTGATAGGGAATTGATCCTAGAAAGCTACTAAATAGGTGTAAGTGAGTTAGATGGTATAACCATTATGGTTCGCAAAATATCTGCCATACTTGAATTACATAAGCAAAAAACGAAAAAACGTGAAATTGTTCAGCGATCGAAAGTGGCTAAGTACACGGTTTCCTGCACAATTAAAAGGTTAAAAAACTCAAATATGATGGCGATAGGTCAGAAAGAAGAAGAAAATGCACAGTTGACACATCTAGCGACCAGAAAGTGGTCAAAAAGCGAGTTTAACGAAATCGCAGGATTTCAATGAGAAAGGTTGCTAGAGGGGTGAAAATCAGTATAGAAACCACTCGTTTGATGGTAATAGTTAAGCTTGATCTTCTCCCTTACAAAATGAAAGAGACTTAAAAGCTAGCAGCAAAGAAAAAAAGCACAAGACTTCAAAAGGGGAAACAACTGTTAAGGCGGGCCGCAGATGATCGATGGATAACATTAATCTTCACAAATGAGAAACTGTTCTCAATTGAACCAACTTAAAATAGCCATAATGATAGAGTTTGGTCAGCAGAAGCACCTGGAACTTTTTGAATTGTTCGCAGCGTCAACTACCCCTATCTGCAATGGTTTGAGGTGGAATATGTGCTAGTGGGGAAACACCTTTTGTTTTTGTTGATCAAGGGATAAAAAATAATCAGCAAACATACCGCAAACTCATTTTGAAAGATGTTGTCTTCCCTTGTTAGCAAAAGTTCCTTGAAAACCAAAGATGGACCTTCCAACATGATTTTTCTCAAAAGACACTCAAGATTGATGCAAGACACCTTTTCCGAACTTCATTGGAGCTGAAGAATGGCCCCCCGTATTCTAGATTTAAGCTCAATGTATTATTCCGTTTGGTCCATCTTGGAGACAAGGGTGTGTACTAAACCTCATAAAACTTTGGAATCCCTACAAACATTCTTAGGGAAAGAAAGGGATAAAATATCAATGAGTGAGTTGCGGCCCCGTAGCCGAAAATTATGTGACACGTCTAAAGCTCTGTATTAATTCTAACGGTAGCCAATTTGAAAACGTTTAAATATATTAGACAAAATAATGTATTCATACTTATTTTGAAGTTTGGTCGCGTTATTTTCATTAGAAACAAAGTTATAATGTACGATGTGTGTCCAAGTTATTTCTTGTCATCCTGTAGTTGTAACAAAAGTTTTGATAGTAGGTAGCACTTGCAACTAGAAAGCTTCAAGTACGTCCCAACAGTGTTATAAGACGAATTGTTTAATTTTATTCAAGCTCGTTAAATGTAACTCTACAGGTTTATTAATGACTAGCGGTACCCGCACGGCTTTGCCCGTGGTATAAAACTAAAAGGTCATTTGGTAATAAATTGATACCGCAGAAAGAATACTCAATTTTAGTTATATTTCAACTGTAATTCCTTAAAAGTATAATATAAAAATAAGCCAAAAGAGAAAATAAGAACAATTTTGCTTCTTACAGAAACCAATAGAAATCTTACCAAAGTTTAAAAGAAGAAGGAAGTTTTCTTTCCTAGCTTTAAAAACGAAACAATACAATTTCCGAAATGAAACATTGTACAACGAACGTTGCAATGCCGCAATTTATACGATATTTTTATAATTTACCGAGCTTTAATTCCTTAAAAACTGAGAAAATAAAAGCAGACGATTTTTTTCAACAGTTAGAATATTTAATTTAACTCATTTTAATAAGGCTTGGAGTTTGGATTGCTACAAAAACAAATACATTTTTCAAAAAACTCTGGGAAAAAGAACGAAAAAAAAAAAAAAAAAAGATATAAAAATGTAACCATGGTAACAACATGAAAAGTTAATTTAAATAACATGACCAAGTTGATAAAATAATTCATTAAATCTTTATTTTCTAACTTTATTCTCGAGATAAATCACTTAAAATCGTTTGGCTTTGCTGAAGGCAAGCCTTGAATTCCGGGATTCTATAAACAATTATTACTGCTCTTCTAATGCTCGTAGAACCTTTAAACTGACATCATTTTTAGCAGAAAATTTCAAGCTTTCGAATAACCTAATACTTAAAAATGTGCATGAAATATTGCTTCAACATTTCATCAAATTATGTAAAAACTGAGCTAAGAATTAGATTAGAAAAAAAAAATCGAAAAAACGCTTCGTAGTATACCCCCATGATACAAACTAATTTTGTGCAAATTTTATGAAAATCGTCGAAAGCTTTTTTTCTTGAAACCAAAGTGATTACAAACATTTTCGCTTAAGAGAAAATGTATTAGATCTTTTATTTGGAAAAAGTAACGAATTCTTCTTTTTTTTTTTTTTTGCTAATTATTAAAAAGCATTAGCGATGGCAGTAGTTATTTTTCAAAGTTTACTTTTTACTGTCAGATTTTGAACAAATATTTTCTTTGCTTTAAAATTAATTCTTACTTTTTATTTTAGATGAAGCCATCAACAAGTTCGAGTGCAATGACAAAAAAAAAGGGGGGGGGGATTAAATGATGGCAGCAGTTATTTTTTCAAAGTTTAATTTTTATTGTCAGAATTTCTTTAAATATTTTCCTTGCTTTCAAATTAAATATTAAATTTTATTTCAGATGAAGCCATAAACAAGTTCGAGTACAATGAAAGAGAGAGAGAGAGAGAGAGAAAGAGAGAGAGAGAGAGAGAGAGAGAGAAAGGGAAAACGAAATCGCAGATTTTCAAACAGAGGAGAGCAAATAACCCTGGGAAAACATCTACAACCATCAAGATAATATGAAATTTCTTTACAAATCTGTGCAAGAAAAGGGGCATAAGGTGTAGAACCCACTACTTTTTGGGAGAATCTTTCATACTTAAATCGAACGATTCAAAAGAAATAATTCCTAATTAAGATCTAAAGTGTGAAAAAGAGATTCTTGTCAATAATGAAAGTAAGCTCTATCCATGGGAAACAACTAAAAGGGAAAGTGGATACATTTTTTTTTTTTTTTGAAAACGACCAAGTGTCCCACACGTGACATGAATGTTCCACAAGTGACACTTATAAAAGCAATTACAACTTTTATATTTTCCTTTTCTTTTTAGCTAACACTAAAAAATAAATAGTAGGAAATCAAATTTTATGTTAAAAAAAATCAACTGTATGAATTCAGTAGATTTCGAGGCTTTTTTTTTATTGGTTAGAATTGAGAAGTGTAATACTGATGTCCAAACGTGTGTCCCGCACGTGACAGCCATACTTCATTAAAATTTAATACTTAAAACACATATTAAGAAAAATCTTGTTGCTTATTTTCCCAAAGTCAACGTATTTTTAACTTTTAGTTAAAAATAATTTTTATGTATGTATAAACGTGAGTTAAAATTTTTCTAATTACCCCCCACGTGACAGTGGAATCGCCCATTTGAACAGAAAAAAACCCTGACAAATCTTGGGAATCCAAAACGTGTACAGTAAAGAATTAATAAGCATAAGCACTAAACTGCAAAAAATAAAGTGTTGTTTTTACAGTATAAAACTGGTAGCAGAGGTTCCTGTTTAAACCTGTAAAAGCACAGTAATAAACTGTAAAACTAGCAATTTTAGTTTATTACTGAAAACTAGCAATTTTTCAGTTTACTACTACTATAAACGAGCAATTTTACAGTTTATTACTGTAAACTAGCAATTTTTCAGTTTACTACTACTATAAACGAGCAATTTTACAGTTTATTACTGTAAACTAGCAATTTTTCAGTTTACTACTATAAACTAGCAATTTTACTGTTTATAACTGCAAAATTAGCTATATTATATTGTAAAAACAACGTTTTTTTTAGTGTATGAACCGACTGCTAAAAATAAAACTTTTGTAGTATATAGCTTATGCTCAGTTATTTTTCACCACAATAAACATTTTATTAAATAACAATGGTTGTAAATCAATGAGATACATGTGAAAATCATACAGGTCACGGTCACACCCACAACAAAACTATCACCCGCAATGCAAGGCTGAATTTTTATGAAATAAATAAATAATAACATGCCAAATAAAAATTTTTTAGAGCAGCTTATGCTTTCTTGTTCAATTAAAAAAGAAATAAAATAAACTCACGCGTCCTTAGTCCTAATTCAGAAAAATGTGAGCTGTGTATTACAAAGTAAAAGTGAGGCATTTTTATGTGACTTCCGAAACATGTATTAATTATTATTTTTTGAATGCATTTCTTTAAAGAGTTTAAATTTTATATAAATATATATTTAATTTAATCAAAATGAAATGCCAAAGCTTAACATTCCTGAATTAAAGGGAGTGCAAGTGTCATACCCGCAACAATTGATTAAGCAACATACTATTTATCACTATATCTATCTATTTATGCGGAATTGCTCATAAAAAGGTATGCATCTTTATTTATAGCTTGGACTGAATTCTTATGAAAATTTGCATTCTTACATATCCTTAAAAAATATAAGGCTAGTAAAACATTGAATAATCTTTTTTTTTTTTTTTTTTTTTAATTTATCAGAAATCATACTCATCGTCGGAAAAAACAACATTTGCGCACACAATTTTATGTTCGTATGCTTTACCGATCGAGTCCGGAAATAAAAACTTTCGGAGTCAGTAAATGAAATTTTTATTGCAAATTACACATCGCACAAAAAGGGGTTTCTGTATGATCTCGGAGCACGCCAAAGGAATTTCATAATTTGTTTTGGATCTAATTAGTTTTCTAAAAACCTCATATACGTTTTTTTTTAATCTGATGAGCAGTATTAATATACTGCTCTGTTACAAATACTTCCGTCGAAAGATTTTCATTTAGTATAATGAATTTACACTGAATATAGAAATGAATAGAAACCTAAATAAATAGAATATAGAAATGAAGTAAATTTTATTGATATTGTCGCTTTCAAGAGAAATGTGTTTGATAAAATTCTCCTCAAAATGAAAGTCTGCATCGGGCCCTGACATATGCACATATAACGAATTACAAAATTCACCTAAAGAAAAGTATACGCGTTTCAAAAACAAAATTACATTCAGAGACATTACCTTTAGTAAGTAGAGAGTAGAAGTATTGAGAAAGTTATACCTATGACTAAGTAAATAGTGGCTTATGAAAGACAATTTTCTAATTATAAACCCTATAAGAATTTTAAAAACTGAAGCTCTTTCCATCACATAAAACTTAAAGTCAAAAATAATCTCAAGGTCTTTTATTAAAATTTAAGACCAATAATAATTTTGAAACCTAGTGCCGTTTTCTTTTCAACAAAAGCTAAGGCCAATAACAATATTCTCCTTTCCTCTTTAATAAAACTCAAGACTAATAATAATTTTGAAATGCAGTGGAGTTTTCCTTTAATTAAAATTTAAGACCAATGAGAATCTTGAAATGCACTTGATGATCTTGAAATGCACAATGAGAATCTTGAAATGTTATACTTTATAAATCAAAATTCAATTCCAAAAAAGATCTTTAAATTTGCTAATTTTCATTAAAAAGAAACGAAAATAAATAAGAATATTGAAAACTTTTGCCGTTTTCCATCAAATACCAAAAATGCCATGCCATTTTATATTTAAAAAAGAAATGATTTTTTAGAAAAATAAATCTTTTCTATTTGAAATGAATACATTTTTTTTGCATGAACTATGTATTGAATCTAAATATGATGTCAGCACATAACAAACGAACTCCGCTGAGGTCAATATACATCCTCTTTTTTTTTCTTTTTTTTTCAGATTTTAAAATTATTACTCTTATTTATTTGAGAAATGTGACTTCTAATGTGAACATTTTTATAAATATCTTGAAAGAAATACAACTTCATGATTTACCAGTTCTATTAATGAGAAAACTTGGGAAAAGAGGAATAAACTTTACAAAGGAAAACATAGAATATGAATTTCGTAGGTTTTTCTCCTTGCATATAATATATGAAACAAAGATTTACTTAGTATAAATTAATTTTAAAAAGTAGCAACTCTCAAGTAAAAAATATTCTAAAACTTTAAAAGCGTTTAAACAAAACCAGGGGTTTCCACCACCCCTCGGCTATGGTACACACACTCAAATGCTATAGAAAACCCCACCCCCTCAAAAAAGGTCAAAGCCCTCTAACTATACCGCCCTCCTACAAGTTTTAACAGTACTGTCTGCTCGGTACATCATCTTCCCAATTGCTGGTACCCCTGATAAAGCCAAGGGTAAAAAAATTTGTTTGTTTGATAATTAAAACAGTTTTAATTTTTGCTTGCTAATATTAATTTGCTTGTTTATAAATGCCAACCTAGAGGCATTTAAATATTATAGAACTGAACGCTAGCTGAAAATAAACAAGTTAACAATGGTAAATTGTTTAATTATTCATATTTTTCAATTTTAACGATGTTTTGATTTCTGAGAACAATTTTCAGAAAACATCAAAGCTTTATGGTCAAACATGAAAACAAAATTTTTATGTTTGACCATTGTGTTTGACCCTTGAGAAACAGCTGATGTCGCTGTTTCTTAATTAAAAAATGCCAACTCTAAATTATAATTTTTCTATCTTTTTGCACACAATCATCTCCGCCCCAGTTTCAATTTGTTTACAGAAAATAACATTTTCATGTACACTTTTTGAGGTTCAGCATTTTTGAGATATTTTGAGCAAAATTATCAAGAAAATTATATTTTCCTTTTTAGATGAAGTAATGCCACTTACACACAACCCATTGTCATTGCAAATTTATGATAAAAATCTATCACATCAAAAATAATGCATTAAAAACAAACTTACCATAAATTTCGCGCAGCGATCTGCAGTTGCACTCGTTCTCGCACTAGCACTTTCAAAGTTCTGCGAACAAGCAACCTTCTTGGGGTGTTCCAAGGGATGATCAGGCATCCAGTGTCAAACTCTAAATCGGGACGCTGCTCTAAAAATACCGAAAACCGCCGCGATGCTGCTACTACTACAGTTCACTCCCCCACTTCTCTTTACGTCATTCTATGCTGATGTCGCCGTTTCTCCAGTAAAAACTGCCAACACTTAAATTATAATTTTCATATCTTTTTGCATACATCATCTCTTATCCCAGCTTCGATTTGTATTTTTAATGTCCAGGTCTCTTCCGTGGTTCGCCAAATGACGCTTTCTATTGCGTTGGAAGAAAATGTTTACCTTACAGAATTGGCTTAATTTTACAAAATTCGGTGCGTCTTCTTTGGTGCTGTGTTTGCTCTATTTTTCTTATGTCGACGGCGAATCAAAGAGTTGAAAGATCTATGTTTAGCTTTTACTGTCGAGAAATGACGTTCTTTATCTGGAATATTAACCCACTCATTACCTAAAGGAATCGAGAAAAAAAACTCAAACTCGTTTCTGGCAAATTTAAAACTTTCGCATCTAAGAATTGTAGCCAAGTGTTCACTCTGTGTTTCTGAAAATTACCGGTTTACACAAATTTCAGTTCACCTTTTCATTTTTTTAATTCATAAAATCAAAACCAACATTATTTATATTTTGAAGAACTTCCTGAGAACCAACTAATGCTTTCCGTAAAATATTCTCCATGCAAGTAGAATAAAATGGGTAATATCTTGACTGCTTAATTTACTTTTTTTCGTTTAAAAGCAACTTTTCTTTTAAAATTTTTTATTTTAAAACAACTGTTAGGGAAATTACCATGACTTGGACGATACTAAATCGATGAGAACTTTTCTATCCACTATTTTTTTTAGAATTTTTTAATGTGATAAAAACATTTGGGTTTCATTTTTCAACAAATTACTTTCAACCAAAGCGATAGAAGAAATG